>CATIWR010165163.1:0-36154 GCA_949677035.1 Omphalea diandra | reverse complement strand
TATATATATATATATATATATATATATATATTTCTTTTCTATTTTTTCTTTTATTACCCTAACTTTTGCTTGGACTGCCCTTACGAGTTTTCAATTTAGTGGGTCGCTGACTTTTGCTTAGGCTGCCCTTTCGAGTTTTTGACCCAATGAACATATTTTCATTTTTCATTTTTTTTTTCTTTTTTCTTTTCAGCGCACCACTAGAGTATATTTATTTGACCATGTAGGGACCTTCCTAGTTTGGCCTAAACTTCCCTCTAGGATCCTTATTTTATGGCGAGACTTCCTTTAGTACTAGATCACCAAACCTTATCATGCTTGGTTTTAACCTTCTTGTTAAATGCATAAGCACTATGACTTGATACAACTGGATGTGATATAGGACCTTCAATCTCTTCTCATCTAATAGAGCCAATTGCTCAAGTCTACTCCTCATCCATTGGTATTCAGGAATGCCAGACTTGATTAATACCTGTAAGGACTTCACTTCCAGCTTGATTGGCAACACTGCCTCCATTCCACACACCAAAGAGTATGGGGTCATCTCGATCGATGTTTTTGTTGTAGTTTGATAACCCTATAAAAAAAGTGGTAGCTTTTTAGACTAGTCTTTGTATGTTTTAACCATATTGTCAAGGATGTTTTTAACATTCTTATTTGTTGCTTCCATTGCTGCATTGGCTTGTGGTCTATAAAATGATAAGCCTTTGCTTTAAAATGGACCCCATCACCTATAATGACATAGTGTGACACTCTAGAGCAGTAGATGCAGTTCTTCTTAATGAATTGTGCCATTTGTTTTGCCCCTAACTTTCTAAAGGCTTTAGCCTTTACCCATTTCGAGAAATAATCCACTGCCACTACAATATACCTATGCCCCCTCATAAAAGGTGACTTAATTTCTCTAATCACATCGATGCCCTATACTAAAAATGATCAAGGCGAGGTCAAATTCTGCAACTCAGTTGGTAGTAAGTGATTGAGGCTACTGTGAACCTGACATACGTGAAAACTCTAAACTTTCTAAATACAATTATGATTTATAGTAGTCTAGTAATACCCTAACCTCAAAATTTTCTTTACCAACACTTTCCCATTCATATGAGGACCTTAAACCCCTGCGTGTACCTCCTTTATGTTTCTACAGGCCTCTTCCTCTGCCACACATCGCAAATGAACTCTATTAGGCATTTTCTTATACATTACCTCGTCAGAAACCATGAATTGTGAAGACAATCTTTGGATCATGCCTTTATCCTTTTTCTCAACCTCCTCAAGGTATTCACCACTTTCTAAATACTTTTGCATATCAAAATACCAAGGGTGGTTCTCCACTGACACCTGCATCACTTTTACATCCCTGTAACATGGTACTTTAGATCAAAGTGTGATAAACAGTTTCATAGGCATTACCTTTGATCCATCCCAAACAAATATCATAGTGGCTAAGGCATCGACCATTATGTTTTCTTCATTCTACAGATGATGAAATGTGATTCTCCAGAAATTCTAAACTAATCATTTCACATATTCTAAATAATTGCCCAAACATTCTTCTTTCAATTCCTATTCATTGGTTATATGAAAATGACCAATAATGAGTCCCCAAACACCTCTGTTATCTTCATTCTTATTTGTCTTAAAAGTTTAAGATTGAGTACATATGTTTCATCCTCGATCGAGTCCAACTTCTTAGCTGTAGGGAAAAACTCTCTTTCTGCCGAGATCAGAATTACTCCTGCACCTTCCATTTAGTTGTTTATAGCTCCATCGAAGTATAGCCTCCATCCATAGGGATTAATTGCTCCTAACCCTTTATCTAGGAACTACTAAAGTTTAGATTTTTCTTCCTCTAGAGGTTATTGTGCCAAGTACTTTAAAACTGCATGCCCCTTGATTACCTTATTGGTTACATACTTAATGCAAATTCAGTCAACAAGGTTAACCACTTTGCTAATCTGCTTGTCAAGGAAATGACTTCATACAGGTACTTAACTGGATCAAGCTTTGAAACACTTCCATTGAGTATGAATAAAAATAATGCCTCAATTTCTTAGTATCCTAAACTAATGCTAGACAAGTCTTCTCCTTGTACTTCACCTCAAAGGGCATCAACTTCTTACTAACATAGTATATTGTGTGTTCATTCCGTATTCTATCTTTCTAAGCTAACATTGCACCAATGAAGCTGTATTCTACTGTCAGATACAAAATCAGTGATTTTCTTGATTTTGACAGCTTTATGAAATGGATTCAAAGAGGCTGGAAAGAGGGAACAAATTCAAAAGAAAATCCAACATGGTCAAGGTAAGCAGCTAAAGCAACTGCTAGGGGTACCTATCCAACTCTCTCTGCCACTGGTGGAATTGATATTAAAGGATTGGTTAGATATTCTTTTATTTTCTTGAAGGCCTCCTGTACTGTTCATTCCATTTTACTAGTTCATCTTTCTTTAATAGCTTAAAGATCAACCTACAAATAGGGGGGGTGAGTCTTACTATGAACTTGCTAATGTACTATAAGTGACCTAGAAAATCTCAGATCTCCTTCTCTATCTTAGGTGTAGATCTATCCTGAATTCCTTTACCTTGTCGAAATCCACTTCGGTTCTCTTTTCGCTGACCATATGCCTTAACAGTTTTCTAGAGGTGAGACCAAACACATACTTTTTTAGATTTAACTTCAAGTTATACTCATCGACCCTTTTTAAGAATTTCTCCAAAGATTTTAAATGTTTTTCCCTTATTTTTTACTTCACCATCATGTCATATACATACACCTCCACCTCTTTATGGATCAACTCATGCAATAGGGCCATTGCCATTCATTGATATGTTGCTCCCCCATTCTTTAACCTAAACAACATCACCTTATAATGGTATATCCCCTATTTCATGATAAAAGTCATCTTCACCTTATATGTGATTGCCATAAGAATCTGATTATACCTTAAGAATCCATCCATGAAGGAATACGTAACATAAGTTACGACACTGTCGGCTAGCACATTAATGTGTGACAAAGGAAAATCATCCTTTGGACATGCTTTATTTAAATCCTTGTAGTCAACGTACATCTTCACCCTTCCATCCTTCTTTGGTATCGACATTATATTGGCTAATCATTCAAAGTAGTCCACCACCTCTAAGATCTTAATGTTCAATTGCTTTGATACCTCTTCCTTAACAAGTAGAGCCCACTCAAGCCTCATCCTTCGAAGCTTTTGTTTTACTAGTTTCATATGTGGGTAAGTTAGGATTTTATGTTTTGCAATTCAATCATCGACCCTTGGCATATCTTTATACATCCAAACAAAGACAATTTTGTATTTTTTGAGTAGTTGTTCAAACCTTCTCTACTTCTCTAGCTTGATATCGCTGGCAATGAGCAAGATTTTTGGATTTTACTATATGCCAAGGCTAAATGCAGTGTATACATAAAATTCATGTTAAATATGCTCATGAAATGATGCATGCTATGCATATTTCCATATGGAAATACATCACACAAATAAGCAAACTCATCATTCATTTCATTAAACTTAGAAATAAATACATCATCATCTCCAAAGAGACTAGAAATAAGAACATCAGTAGAATTTGCAAAGACAACTTTCTCAATGGGAGCGATAAGTGCCTTCTCTTCCTGCATCTTCTCCTCATTTTTCTCCTTACTAGTTAGCATGTCTGTGTTCTCACCCTGTGCAATATCTATTCCATTCTCACTCTTTGTCCCATCTTTCATTCCTATGATAGCTTTGACAATCCCTTCAAAACTCTGCTTAATTTTGTCATCCAACTGTTCAATCTTCATAAAACATGCATAGAGAGTTGCACTTTCAGCCATATTTTGCTCAGTCTCCATTGCAAGACCTTGCATTTCATTGCCACCTACTTCATCAATAGAGTTCATAATCATGCTCTTAATATCTTTTAGCTATATTCTGGTGTACACAGCTTCAGTAAACTTGCATAACTCAGTATACTCCTATTTTGAGTCCACAAAGGGTGCATTATGTTTCATCGATTCAAGCCCATCCTTTACATAATCTTCCCTAGTGGCCTAGAGTTTTTTATCTAACAAATACTGCTCGATCCGTTCATCAATAACCCTCTTCTTATCATTCCATGGCCATACAAATTGAGGTCCGTATAGAACCATAGATTGAGCTGATTTTTTACCATCCTTTATCATTGCAATTTGTTTCCCCTTCTTCTTTTTCTTCTTTTTTCCTATCCTTCCCTTTAGATGAGTCATGATAATTTTGCACTGCAACTCACTAGCATATGGCTGGAAGAAAGTTTTCTTTAGTTCATTTATGTCATTTCCTAGCAACTCCTCCTCTTCGAGAACCTCTTACTTGACTTCTCTTGTGGTTTTCCCTTCTTTTGTAAAGCAATTTGATAGTCGTCCATGCATGTTCTTTTGCTTCTAGCTCTGACCTTTTACTATAATACCCTATTTTTTCTTATAGTCTAAGTGGGGATTTCTGGGAATTTTGATATGTCAATAGAACTGTTCCCTAACCCCTATCCTAAAGGAAAGTTCATATTCTTCATAATCCCCATAACTTTAGGATCAACCCACTTATTGGTAACTTCAACAACCTAAAACCCTTAAAGATGCATAATGACCACACTCAAAGTTGATACAATCTCCCTAACCTCTACACAAATAGTCACAATCTCTCCTTTATAATGAACCTTAACTTTTTGGTGAACAGTGGAAGGTACACTGCCTAATGGGTGGTACCATGGCCTTCCCAACAAAAGCGAGAAGGTGATTAGAATGTCCAAGATTGTAAATTCCATCATCATCTCCATTATGCCCATTTTTACTAAAGTCTTAAATACAGCTGAAGCCAGCCTTCTGCTATAATCATAGGCCCATATAATACTGTCAGAAGCCTCCAAATCTTTCTCAAACAGTTTAAACTTATGTAGCAACTTTTACAAGCATATGTTCATCCTAGATCCATCATCAACCACTAAATATGGCATGCATTTCCCCTTCACCTATACTCCAATGAAGATGGCCAAGTTGTGATCCCTTCTTTTTGGTGAAAGATCCTCATCTAATAAAGTGATTTTAACCTTATGAGTCACCAATGCAATGACATCCAACAGAGTAGCTTCCTTTGAGATGACTAGACTCTATAAATCTTCAACCATAACATACTTAAGTTTTTGAGAGGTGACAAGTAATTTCCACACGCTGATCTGGGTAGGTATCTTTTTCAATTGTTTGACGATAGGATTGTCGTCCTCTTTTTCCTTCATAATGAGTCCATTTGTCCTTTTCTCAACCCTTGGTTCCTTGGAGGCTTCCCTATTAGGGTAGTACTTCCCACTGTGAGTCACATGACTCACCCATTCAGGTTTTTTTTCATCACTCTCCTCCCATTTGCACCACTTTTGTCTCCTCATATAAGCTTTCCCATGGATTGATAGTGAAAACAACTGGAACCTTATTCGTGACTTACTCAATTATAATAATAATAACTTCCTTAGGAATCCCAAAATCTATCATAAAAGCCCTTTAATTTAGGGAGGAACATTACGATAGTTTGGGGAGGGTTCCTTCGAATGCTTTGGGGGGGGAGGGGGTTCCTTCGAATGCTAGGCTTTCTAGAATTGGTGGGACAATTGTTTTATTTTCGATGAGATTCTAAATCTCATGTCTTAGCCTATAATAGTCATCAGTGTTGTGACCAACTCCTTGATGAAAAACATAGTAAGCATTGGCATCATATCCCTTAGGTAGCAGGTTGGGAGGTGGTCTATGTGGTAAAGGCTTCAACACTCCCTTGTTTTGCAACAACTCAAATGCGTTAGATAGAGGCATCCCTAAATCTGTGAACTGCCTTGGTGCTCTTACCATATTTACATCGACCATCTTATTTCATTCAAACGGAGGCTGAGACTGGGCACTTCTTCTTCCCCATATTGTCTTCTCGAATAGGATTATAACTCTTCAGCTTGCAAACCATCTTTTCAAAGGTCTTTAAAGTTCCTAACCAACATTTCCCAGATTATAGCGTAAATGCTAGGCATAGCCCTTTTAACAATCATCCTGACATGATTTCTTTCCATAGGCCTTGTGGTCACCTCTGAAGCCATTTTCTTCCATCTTCTGATGTAGTCATTAAAGTTGTCATTGGTTTTCTGCCTCAAAGATTCCAAGTCTTGCAATGTGATTTCTAAATCTAAATTACAAGCATAATGCTTCTCGAAAGTTTATGTCAACTCTTTCCAGTCTTCCCTGATAGTTTTTCATTTTGTAGACCCTTCTAACGATAATTCAAAAAGCTCTAACATAGTATCTATAAGAACCTCGAATGCCTTTATGACTAGTACATATGAACATATGTGGTTTTTAGCATTTTAGATCCTTGTGAATTTGGGAAGCTCTAGCATACAAAAGTTAATTGGTAGCTTCTCAAATTTACAGGCTAGCAATTCCTTAATGTTTATTCCATTTTCTAAACCATTAACACCTAGGGACTTCTGTATTTTCTCCAACTGCTTGGCAAAGTCATCAAATCAAATGCTCTTCTTCTCACTCTCCAAGGGTTTGTTCAAGACAATAATAATACTTCCCACTTCCATATCAAGCTTACATTTATGGTATTCTTTCATCCCAAATAGATCGTCATCAGTCACCACAGGTTGGGGCACTTCCATTGGTGCTTGCCCTTTGTCAATTCTATTAGCAGAGGTCTCTGCATTCTTCAGAATTTTATTGATGCGCTTGTTTACTTCCTCGATAATCCTCTCTTCCATCTTGCGGTTGAAGTCGACCATCATTTTATCCAAGATCTTAGATGGTATGGTTGGCTCCATGATCAGGTCAACTTTCTGGCTTAGACTCGGAGTCTTACTCTTTATAACAAGTTGATTCCCCTTTCTCTTCCATAAGAGTTTGAATCAAGTTATGATGGTTGCAAGGAAAGGGTTATTAGTATGATGCATGAATAAGTAATCAATGCATGCATGCATGATATGCATAAGCCATTCCGCATTAGATCCTTCCAACCTCATTCCTTTTGCACACAAGGTCTAGTGGCTCTTTCATAAGTGTGATCTCATTTTTATACCATCATTGGGTAAATAATGTGCAGGGTCACCTCACACTAAAAAGAGTTAAAGCCTCGATAAAACATATAAACAATGGCACTCAATGGAATAACTCTTTACATCACTTGAAGAAACATGTATGAGCAAGGAATAAAATCCCTCATGCCATTCATTGTCATTAAAAGACCTTTGTTTAATTATTTTAAATACTATGTATCTTGTATCACAATATAGTAACTATTTACAACAAAATATATGTGGCTAAATAAACCAAAATGCTAATAGACTGCATACTAGCCCAACCTCTATCAGACTACTAGACAATAACTTCAAAATGCAAACTGGAGGCAATCTTTAGTCCACTCTTCTTGAAAGAAAATTTGAAAAAAAGGTTAAGCTTGTATACTCAGTAAGTAAACACGTAATGATACTTCAATCACAAATTACATAGCAAGCATTTAAATATATATAAAAAAAAACTCATAATCATATCCATGAACGAAATAAAAAGTTTTTAGTCTTTAATGCCACATAAGCTATCAAATATTATTGTGACATAAGCTATAGGTATCATTGCCATAGAGACTATCAAATGTTGTTGTCACATAGGCTATAAATATCAATGCCACATAGGCTATCATATTTTGTTGCTTGCTCAACAACATCAAGCATTAGTCTTTCAACAAATCACATATAAATCTAATAAAATTCCAGCAATATAATGACTAATAACAACACCTCATAAACCTGGGCAAATCATATCACAACATTCTTTTATTCTCAAGTCATAATTCATCAACATCTTATAAAAATAAATAATTCAAAAGATTAACAATAGCTTCATCAATATATTCATCAATATCATCTCATTAAACAATCACATGTTCAGTACAATTAGCTATTTACTTACCTCCTCCTTTAAGCTATTAAGCCATGGATGGTCCCAGCTTATTCCTAATATTATCTTCAATGCCTTGAGGATCTATTTGAATACACCAAATCAACCATGGTAATAAAGTAATATTTTCATCTTATTATGTATACATGCTCTAGTAAAATATCACTATCTTGGTTGACTATTTCTTAATTACTTTTGCCTTACAAATCCAAATGACCTAATTATTTTTTTCAATTAAACTAGAAATACATGGGTACAACATATCCAAAATTCAGTCCAAAATATGCACTACATAATTATTGTCAATTTTATAATTTGCCTTATTTTAGGTGCAATTATACACTAAACAGTCCCTTAAACTTAGCCATATCTCAAAACATATTAGTCAAATTGAAAAAATTATTTATATACATTTAGTTAACATATATAAGGCTAGAACTTTTATATTTTGAACTACACATAATTCCCATTCTAATCCTATGAAATTATTGGAAAATAGAACTAAGAGCTAAGCAGGTTTCAACAACAACCATTCATAATCAAGGGGTTACATCTCTTCACACACAACTTATTTAGAAAAACTACTTTACAAAAATTTGGATGAGGCATAAGACTATAACTTTCATTCCTTAACCCTGCCTAATTCATCTTCTAGGATTTTGAAATCATAGGTACAACAGTCTACCCTGAAAATAGAATTAAAGGAATTCAACTTATATTCAATATCAACAACTTCTCCACATGAATCCTAACTACAATTACTTTATAACTCCAAGTATTTGCTCATGATTACATGCCATTGAGGATAAATTTTATGGAGAATAAATATGAAATCACATACCTTTCACCAAAACTAGATAACCTTAAGATTCTTTATAGTTACCTCACTTTTTCTTCCTCTCCTTCTTCTTGTTATTATTATTATTATTATTATTATTATTCTCCTTTCTTTCTTTCTTTCTTTCTTAGCTCTCTTCCTTTTTGTTGGACTAGGATGGTTAATCCTAAATCTTAGATCTTTTTTGATCTTGACAAAGGAGATTGATTAATCTTAATGATTCATTTAAGTGTTGTTTTGCAGAATTATGTTAGTTTTTCAAATGAAATTTGGATAGAGTTCTTAATCTCCAAAGAAGGCAAAGTGTCTCCTAATTCATGACCGCAACTTCACAAATCACGAACGCGACATAGCTTAAGATATGTTGAAAATTAGACAGGCAAAATCGCAGGCCAATTCTCTATCGTGATTCATCCAAAGATGGGAGTAAAGTCACAGGCGAATTCACAACATGTGTCGTGTCTTAGTTGCGACTGCAACTTTCAAAGTGACTCAAGAGGGAATCAAATCCACAACCACAACATGATAAGTGTCCGTTGGAAGAGAAAAATCACAATGAGAACTTATGGGAAGCGGCCACGATTCATGAAGAAGAAGATGGACATTTTGACAGACGAATTCGCATCCTAAGTCGCGCCTTGTACAAGAAAATCGCGATCGCTACTTTTATGAGCAGGTGAAAGGCAATGACTATATTTTTCTAGTGAACAATGAGAAGATGACACGTGGACTACCCGTTAGACACAAACGAGGATTTTTGCCACAATTTTTGGCTCTCATATAGAAATTGGAAAATCACGACCGCGAAAGAGTAGTAGTGACCATGAATGAAGCCTGACAAACATTTAATGCAAAATATGCCTAGCATACTTTAGAGATTTGCTACTAGTTTTATTGCAACGTCTCTTTGGTGGGTATAGGCTATAAATACCTCACCAAACAGATGTAAATGCAAGAGAATTCATTAATTTGTAGCCAAACTCTTGCAATTTTGCTGCTCAATCTTTTCTATTCTTTAAGTGATTGTTTGGTGTGAGCATAAATACCAATTTTAATAGGTTTCAGTGTGAGCCTATAAAAACACTAGAGAAAGGTTTTAGTGTGAGCCTGAGAAAACACTTAAGAGAGATTTTAGTGTTAGCCTTGGAAAACACTTATAATAGGTTGTTGTGTGAGTCTTTGAAAACACAAAGTGTAGAAGTTAGGTGTGAGCTTGAAAAACACCATTTGAGTGAGTGAAATACCCAATTGTAGAGAATTGGGGAGTGGACGTAGGGTTGGTTAATACCCGAACCACTATAAATCTTATGTCTCTCTTATACTCATCTATCTTCCTACTTTCTTATTTTAATTTTTTTTATATATACCAATTCAACCCCCCTTCTTGATTCCTAGGGCCAACAAGTGGTATCAGAGCCAAGTCTCACAAACAAGCTTTTATTGGGTGAGCAAAGATCATGGCACAATAAGGAATGCACTCACACCTCAAACCTCGCTTTGATGGATCTGACTATACTCATTAGAAGTATAGAATGGAAATCTACCTTGACACAAATGTTGTGGACCTTTGGGATGTGGTTGTCAAAGAATAGAAGCCACCCACTAAAGTAGTGGATGGAATTGAAGAACTCATTCCAAGGGAAGAGTAGGTTGAAGCTCGCTGAAGATCAAATGGTAAAAACAAGAGGGCAATAGCCATTCTTCTAAGCTCTATCTCTAGAGAAGAGATTGGAAGACTCTTGAGAACTACCATGAAGGCACAACACTAGTTAAATAAAGTCGTTTAGAGATGTATGTGACAGAATGAGAGCTATTCATGATGAAGGACCATGAAAGCATCACTAAAATGATGAATGGATTCCTACCCATCATCGCCAACATAAAGAAATTTAGAAGGACTCTCACAAACTATAAGGTACACACAAAAATTCTTAAAACTTTACCTTTAGATAAGTTTGGTGCTAGAGTGTGCAACATCCAATAGTCAAATATGGAGATTAAGAAGGTTCTAACAAATGTGTTGATAGGCAAACTCTTAACTCATGAGTTGGCCTTACAAAAAGATGAACAAATGAAGAAGTTAAAAGGCCAAATAGATAAACCAGAAAAAGAAAGAAGAACCTTAGCACTCAAATCCTCAACAAATGAGAAGAAGGTAGAAATTACCTCAAGTGATGAAGAAAGTGATAAAGAAGAAGAATTAACAATGATTTCAAGAAGGACAAAGGAGTTGATAAGAAGAAGAAAATAAAGAAAAAGCTTCAAGAAGACAGTTCCTAGTCCAAGAGAGAGACCTAATGATGTCACTTGCTATAAATGTGGCATGCAAGGCCACATTAAGTATGATTGTCCTAAATTAAAAAAGAAGAAGAGATGGGACAAGGAGAAGTATAAGAGCTTTTCAGCCAATTAGGATGACAGCTCAAGTGAAGAAGAGGAAGAAGGAGAAGTTACCAACATTTGTTTCATGGCATAAGAAGATTCTACAAATGAGGTAAGTACTTTTTCCCACTTTTATTTTGATTTTAAATTTGACGAAATAGATGAAGAGCTTATAAAGGCTCTAACTTTGAGATGTGACAAATACAAGTCACAAATGAAGTCTTACAAAAGAAAATATCAAAAATTAGAGGATGATTATTAATCCCTCAATGACATTGAAAGCAAATTAAGAGCATCAAATGATGAGCTCAAAATATCTGTGAAAAGTCTTTCTATATCATCTTCTTCAATGGCTTCACTAAGAAAGGAGAATGACTCTCTAAAGGGAGAAGTTATTGATCCTAGAAGATCAATATCTAAATTCCATAAAGGAAAGGAAGCCTTGGACATATTGATTGTGTCAGAAAGACCATCACTAATTAGACATGGTCTAGGCTTCAATGAAGCCTCCTCATCATCATAAACTACCTTTGTTAGATCATTGGAACCTCAAATCTCAAGTGTTGAGGTAATTGGGAAGAAAAGTGCTCTTAGCACTAAGCCTCCTAAGCCTAAGGGTGAAGGAAAGCCTCCCTCAAGCTCAATAGCTAAAACTCAAAGAGCTAACCATGCCTACATGTATAAAAAAAAAAGGCATGCTCACACTCATAAATAACTTTCTACTACTTTTCATCACACTTGCACATGCATGCACTCATACAATCTAAGTATGAGAAGGCCTCCTACTCATACTAAACTTATGCATAGGAGAAAGACTCCCAAGTCTAGGCTATAATGTCATTATTGCATGAGATTTGGACACATCAATATTCATTGCTATATTATGAAGGCTTACCTCAAATTAGAGGATCCTTCAATTCCTAACCCCTTAGGACCCAAGTATGCTTGGGTACCTAAGAAAAAGTGATTGACTTATGTTGTGTATGGAAGTGTGGCAACCACCAAATCAAGCAATTGACATATGGATAGTGGATGTTCTAAACATATGACCATAAATAGAAAGCTATTCACAACAGTGAAAGAAAAAAAAAAGGTGGAGATGTCAAATTTGGTAACAATGCCAAGGGTAAGGTAATTGGCATTCGAACCATTGGTAAGAATGATTGTTCTTTAATTGATAATGTTTTATTAGTTAGGGGGTTATAACATAATTTGTTGAATGTAAGTCAATTGTGTGACAAAGGTAATAAAGTCACCTTTGATTCTAGGGAATGCCGAGTCACCATATTAGTGGATGATGAGGTTATTTTCAAGGGTGAAAGGAAAGACAATACCTACTCAATTGACTTAGACAATTTGGCTAACCAATCTTTTAAGTATCTTATGTCTTTGAGCAATAAAGCTTGGTTATAGCATAGAAGGTTTGGACATGAAAGAATGGATCTTTTTCAAAGCCAAAAGGAAAGTTAATGGAAGGCCTTCCTAAGCTAAATTTCACCAAAGATAAGACATGTGGTCATTGCCAAATGAGGAAGCAACATCATGCCTCTCATAAAGCCAAAAATGTTGTAAGTTCATCTAGACCCCTTCAACTTATTCATATGGATTTGATAGGATCCACTAGAAGTGCTAGCTTAGGTAGAAAGCATTATGCACTAGTCCTAGTAGATGACTATTCTAGGTTTACTTGGGTATCTTTTTAGCTCATAAGAATGATTCTTTTAATGCCTTTAAAAGTTTGCAAAAAGAGTTTAAAATGAAAAGGGTTACTTCATATCTTCTATTAGAAGTGACCATGGAAAAGAATTTCAAAATGAGTATTTTGAAGCTTATTGTTCGGAGATTGAAGTTTTTCATAAATTTTCAACTCCTAGAACACCACAACAAAATGGTGTTGTAGAGAGAAAAATAGAACACTAGTAGAAATGGCTAGAATAATGCTCAATGAGTATTCTTTACCAAATTACTTTTAGACCGAAGCTATTAATACTTCGTGTTATATTGCAAATAGAGTTTTCAAAAGACTCATTCTCAATAAAACATCTTATGAGCTATGGAATGGTAGAAAACCCAAGATTTCATACCTAAGAGTATTTGGATGTAAGTGCTACATTTTAAATACCAAGGATAATCTTGAAAAATTTGACTCTAAAACCAGTAAAAGAATATTCGTAGGTTATTCCATCTCTAGTAAGGCTTATAGAGTCTTTAGCAAAACTTCAATGGTAGTGTAAGAGTCTATGAATGTTGTCTTTGATGAATCTAGTAAACTTGAACTTGGGAAAGATATTTTTGTTGATGATCTTATAGCTGATTTTGAAAAGCTAAAATTGAAAGGCACCACAAGAATAGAGGATAAAAGCAAGGAAAGAGGTGAATCATCAAAGGAAGATGAGGAGCCACAACATTAACAAAGAGATGAGCAAAGCTAAGATCTACCCAAAGATTGGAGATTCTCCATGTATCACCACAAGGACTTATACATCTAAGGGTGTAAGTACTAGATCACAATTCAATCTTTTAAATAATAATCTTGCATTTGTTTCTCAACTTGAGCCAAAATCAATTGATGAGGCTCTTGATGATGAAAGTTGGGTACTTGTTATGTAAGAGGAACTTAACCAATTTAAGAGAAACAAGGTATGGGAACTCTTCCCTAGGCCTAAAGAATACCTAATTATAGATTGTAAGTGGGTGTTTAGGAACATGTTAGATAAGCAAGGTTTCATCACTAGAAACAAAGCTAGATTGGTTGCTAAAGGATACAACCAAGAGGAAGGCATATATTATGATGAAACTTTTGCCCCCGTAGCAAGATTAGAGGCGATTAGGATTCTCTTAGCCTTTGCATGTCACATGATTTTCAAACTTTTTCAAATAGATGTGAAAAGTGCATTTTTAAATGGAATCATTGAGGAGGAAGTCTATGTTGAACAACCTTCTAATTTTAAGTCACATTGTTTTCCAAACCATGTTTTTAAATTGAACAAAGCCTTATATGTGTTGAAACAAGCTCCAAGAGCTTAGTATGAAAGGCTTAGTTCATTTCTCTTGAAAAATGACTTTGAAAAAGGAAAGGTGGATACCACACTATTTGTTAAAAAACATAACCATGACACATTAATTGTTCAAATCTATGTTGATGATATCATTTTTGGTGCTACTAATGAATCTCTTTGTGAGGATTTTGCTAAGTGTATGACTAGGAAATTCAAAATGAGCATGATGGGAGAGCTCAAATTCTTTCTCGGTCTATAAATTAAGCAATCCAAGGAAGGGATCTTCATCAACCAAGCCAAATACATATGGGAGATTCTCAAGAAATTTGGCATGGAAGGTTGGAAGGTAGCTACAACTCCAATGAGTGGTATCATCAAGCTAGATAAGGATGAATCGGGTAAGACGGTAGATGAAAAAAGATATCGACGTATGATTGGATCTCTACTTTATCTTACTGCCTCTAGGCCAGATATCATGTTTAGTGTTTGTATGTGTGCTAGATTCTAATCCTCTTCTAAAAAGTCTCATTTGAATGTATTTAAGCGGATTTTTAAATATTTACATGGCACAATTCACTTAGGGTTATGGTATCCTAGGGATTCTTCCTTTAGTCTCATAGGATATTCAGATGCGGATTATATGGGTAGCTTATTAGATAAAAAAAGCACTTTCGGGATTTGCCAATTTATAGGAGAATGCCTAGTTTCTTGGTTTAGTAAAAAGCAAGTATCTGTTGCCTTATCCATCGCAGAAGCCGAGTATGTTGCTACGAGTTGCACCCAAATACTTTGGATGAACAACAATTGAAGAATTTTGGCAAATTGATTGATCAGATTCCTATTAAATGTGATAACATGAGTGCTATTAACCTTTCTAAGAATCCCATCCAACATTCTAGGAGCAAACACATAGATATTAGACATAATTTTCTTAAAGATCATGTGCAAAAGGGTGATGTTGTGTTGGAATTTATTGACACAAATCATCAACTAGCGAACATTTTCACTAAACCTCTCAATGAAGAAAAAATGAACTTTATTAAGAGAGAATTGGGAATGCTTGATGGAAGCTTCCTAAAGTGAAAATTTTGATCTTATGTATGCATGCTATGTGCGTTGTTTGTTAATTATATGACTTATGTAACATTTTCTATGTGGATCACAATTTTGATTCTTTCAAAACTTAGTTTTTCATTCTTATCCTTCCTAACTCATAATTCACGGTTGCTATTCCTTTTTCACTATCGCGAATTACAAATCCAAATTACCCGACTGCCAAACATCAAATTGCGGTCATAAAATTTTCACTCCACCGCTAATTTTGGTCAAATTTTAAATTTTTGACCATTGAGGCATGTATTCCTTAGAAAAATTTGTCCATTACTCATAAGTTTCAAAATTCGCAGTCGTGACTCATGATTTCGCGAACGTAAATTTGGGTAACTACCTGGCCATTAAGTGATTTGATTGCCAACTTTTTCCTTCCCTTCATTAAACCTTTTCTAGCAGTTTATAGCCTTTTGTTTACCCTTTCAATGACTATATAAAGCCTCCAAATAGTGATTTTCAATCACTTAATCATATTCTCAAACTCTCTTACTTTCAAAGCTATTAGATTCTTTCAAATTCTTTCTGTACCTTTGCCCTCCAATTCATGAAGGGAGTCACTAAGGAGGAGAAAGAAAGGTACAAAGCTAGTTCCTCCAAGATTATCCTCCCTATTAAGATCCTCTCATCTTTTCTATTAGAAACCTTGGGCCTCAATAATGAAATTCGTGCTTTTCTCTCTAACCTTAGCTGGAACGAGTTCATCTTTTGAGATGAACCCAGATAAGAAGAAGTTGTGCAAGAATTCATGTGCACCGTCCAACTTAGTCGCAAAGCTGAATATCTTGCTGGTCAATACGAGTTAGTATTTCGGGCCTTTGGCGATCCTTTCTACATAACTTTTGAAAAACTGTCTTCTATTTTCAATTTACAAGTCGGAGAAAATATCCCTTTCATTATCTTTGCACTTGATGTTATCTATTTCGAGTTTTGGTCTAAAATCTCCATTGAAACCAAACACGACCCTCGCTCCATCTTTGGCCAAACACATTAAATCCCTACCCCTTGGGATACTCCACCATATCATCACCTTTTTCGTAAATGCAAGAGGTGATGGTAATGAGAAAGTGTCCTAAAAAGACTTGGCATTCCTTTTCTGCCTTGTCAAAAATAAACCCATACAAACTGGCCGGTACCTTATGGATCAATTGATTCAGATGAGTACCAAACCCAAGAGTCATTTCCTTCTGCCTTCTCACATCACTGCAAGTTATCATTTTGTAGGAGCACTTGATGAGGAAAAAGAAAAATTCCTCACCAAAAAGCTCCTTCCTTCTAAAAATTTTCTTGACCTCACTTACCTTATAAACACTAAAGCCATACACCCAGATACTTATGCATATACCCTTGGTGCATTTGGGGCCAAGAAGATGGAAACTTCATAAGCTTCTAAAAGGAAAAGGCTCCACATTGAAGAAGGCACAATTGCAGTCCCTCCTCCTCAACCAAAACCCAAGTCCAAGTTGTCTCTTGCCACCATTAATCGAAAATTGGAGAAGATGATGAGAATGATGAAAAGAAGATTCCTATTTCTCTCACATCTTCATAATGACATGGTGGATCTTCAAGAGAAGTTAAGGGCTTTTCCTTGTCATCTTCTGGACTACACCAAATTTGAAGATACACATGATGAATATGGCAATGAAGAAGTTGAGGATGGGGATGATTTCTCTCACATCTTCATAGTGACATGGTGGATCTTCAAGAGAAGTTAGGGGTTCTTCCTTGTCATCTTCCAAACTATACCGAATTTGAAGATACACATGATGAAGATGGCAATGAAGAAGTTGAGAATGAGGATGATTTCTCTTATATCTTCATAGTGACATGGTGGATCTTCAAAAGAAGTTAGGGGCTCTTCCTTGTCATCTTCCGGACTACACTTAATTTGAAGATACACATGATGAAGATGGCAATGAAGAAGTTGAGGATGAGGATGAAGCAAAAGGAGCCACACATGAGCAAGTGGAAGAAACTACTAGAGTTGATGATGATTCTCCAGCCTTCTAGAGTAGGGATCTTTTGTATTTTCTTATTTTTGTTATTTATTTATGTTTATGTTTAAAAATATTGTGATTCCACAGTTATAGATAAAAAAAATTTATGTTTCTTTGCAACTTCTTATCTTATGTGATTAATGAACTTTATCTTTATGATTTGCCTTCTTATTTTGCTCCTTATGTACACTTATGCTTGTTTTTATTTCCCTTTTACACCCTCTTTTTTATCTTGCCGAAAAGGAGAGAGATAGAAACTCGAAAAAATCTAAGTATAAGGGGGAGAGAAAGTAACTTGCAAAAAATAGCATAAGTTGGGGGGGGGGGGGGGGGGGGGGGGGAGTATCATACTTTCATAACTAGGAAATTTTATCTTAAGAATTCATTGATTCATAGTATACTCTCTAACTTCACATCTTTGCATCTATTTTTTTTTTCTTTTAGATCAATCTAGGTTGTCAAAATAAAAAAGGGGGAGATTGTTGGACTAGGATGGTTAATCCTAATTCCTGGATCTCTTTTGATATTGACAAAGGAGATTGATCAATCTTAATGATTCATTTAAATGTTGTTTTGCAGAATTATGTTAGATTTCTAAGTGAAAGTTGGATAAAGTTCTTAATCTCCAAAGAAGGCAAAGTGTCTCCTAATTCATGACCGCAACTTCACAAATTGCAACCACGACATAGCTTAAGACATGTTGCAAATTGGACAGGTGAAATCGCGAGCCAATTCTCTGCCAGGATTCATCCAATGATGTGAGTACCAAAGTTAGGCGAATTTGCGGTACGTGTCGCGTCTCAGTCGTGACTACGACTTTCAAAGTGACTCAAAAGGGAATGAAGTCCATAACCACAATATGATAAGTGTCCTAGGTGTCCGTTGGAAGGCAAAAATCATGATGGCAACTTGTGGGTAGTGACTGCGATTCATGAAGAAGAAGATGGATATTTTAACAGACTAATTCGCATCCTAAGTCATGCCCTGTACAAAAAAAATTATGACCGCTACTTTTATGAGTAGGTGAAAGGCAACGACTATATTTTCCTAGTAAACCAATGAGAAGATGACATGTGGACTAGTCGTTAGACACAAAGGGGATTTTTGCCATAATTTTTGGCTCCCATATGGAAATTGGAAAATTGTGATCGCGAAAGTGTAGTAGCGACCGCAAATAAAGCCTGACAAACATTTAATGCAAAATTTGACTAGCATACTTTAGAGATTTACTACTAGTTTTATTGCAATGCCTCTTTGGTGGGTAAAGGCTATAAATACCTCACCAAACAGTTGTAAATGCAAGAGAATTCATTAATTTGTAACCAAACTCTTGCAATTTTGCTACTCAATCTTTTCTATTCTTTAAGTGATTGTTTGGTGTGAGCATAAACACTAATTGTAATATTTCAGTGTAAGCCTGTAAAAACACTAAAGAAAGGTTTTAGTGTGGGCCTGGCAAAACAATTGAGAGAGGTTTTAGTGTTAGCCTTGGAAAACACTTGTAATAGATTATAGTGTGAGCCTTTGATAACACAAAGTGTAAAAGTTAGGTGTGAACTTGAAAAACACCATTTGAGTGAGGGAAATACCCAATTGTAGAGAATTGGGGAGTGGACGTAGGGTTGGTTAATACCCGAACCACTATAAATCTTATGTCTCTCTTCTACTCATATATCTTCCTACTTTCTTATTTTAATTTTTTTTAATATACACCAATTCAACCTCACTTCTTGGTGCCTAGGGCCAACACTTTTATTACATCTCCTCATGTTTTTGCCTCTCTAATATTCTCTTAAAGGAAGAAAAATTTCATTTATATATCTACCTTAATAAGACAAAATCATGTTGGCTTATTCCAATTAGTTGAAAGCTCATTTTTCCTCTTTTAGTCCATATTATTAACTCCTTCATCGCCTCTATCCATTTAATAGTCTCCACTTGCTCCTTATACTTTTAATAAGTTCTAAAACACCATTATTTCAAATAATATAACATGCACACAACATATGACAATTTGTCATGCCACTATGCAAATATCGTATTCATATTCAAATGCAATAATATATGTTATTATCATGCTTACACATATATTCAAATATAACAAAATTAAAATGCATATGAATTGTATTGAGGATGTTACATAAAGATTTGTATCCTTTGGTTTCCTTACTAATGTTTACATTATTTACTTTGCTTTAATGAGGCTTGCTTAAACAATCATTTATCAAATGTTATTTTGCAAGCCCTAAAAAGTAAGGGGCAAACTATAAGCATCAAATTTTGGATATGTAAATGTAAAGTTCGATGATAAAAATCACTAAATCTATTCCTTAAAATGTAACGGGAAATACAAAAGAGACGATGAAAGGACCTGGGGATACCTTAGAGAAACCCATAACTAAACCTAAGACTAAGCCTAAAACTACTTGTCAAAGTCAATGGGTTGTGTAGCCCATCAAGTAGGGTTGTACAGTCCATAAACCAAGGTTGTACAATCATGCACAGGGTTGTACAACCTACCCTACCCTACTCTATAGACCTTTCTATAATTGGTTCCCCCCTCAAACCCAAGGGTTGCACAACCTTGACAAAGGGATGTACAACCCATTCTTGGCTGTACAACCCACATGCAAACTCTAATTCCAGTAGATTCATCTCCTTCTTGATGATTGGATACATCTATGGTGTAACCAGAACCATTTATTGCCTTATGCATCCACCCATTATCTATAAATACTCCCTCTTTTGAAGAGGGAGAAAAGGCTTGGAAACCCTAAGGTTATTCTACCAAAATTCACTCTCATACATTCCTCAAACACAGAAGCCCTAAACCCTAATGCACTCCAATCTCTTTCAAGGTAGAACGAGACATAATCTCTTCATTTTTATGCATTCTCTGAGCATTTTCGGATGAAAATACTAAACTTGTGAGTCTCTGAGGGTATAAAAACACATAAAGGTATTTAGGAACCCCTCATTTCCCCTTCTGCTTTCATTAATTTTCTTTCTCCGTTTTAAAACCTATGAAATAGGGGTTATATAGCTTTGCCTAGAGGCTACACAACCCTTTATATGGGTTGTATAGCCCTCATATTGGACTATTCAACCTAGTTTGCCTGGAAGTCAGTTTTGTAGAAAAGGGGTTTTCTTTCCCTATTTAGATTTCATATTTCCAAACCCCTTTTGTTGAAATGTTCCCATGTTCCAACACTATAATAGGGGAAGGTTAAACACCTTAGGATCCCTTTTCATGTCAAAAGTGGAATTTTAAAGTGATTTTGTAACCCTTTTTCTTACAATATTTCATGTTCCTTATTTTGTGATTAAGAATGATGTTAAGGTTCCTTTTTTACCTTCTTTTGACAATGACCAAGTGAGGAATTTTTGGTTCCAAGGACCTTAGGAGACCCTTTTGTCATTATGTTTGTGTTTATAACATGTGATTAATGTTTTAGCCTTTCAATCTCTTTCATTCTTGAATTGTATGCTAACCTTACATGGTTGGTGGTACATATGTATGTCATGCTATTTTAAAATTGCATAGGGTGAGAATTCATCATTCCTAGGATCCCTCTTATGATGAGTTTTACCTTAGGCCACTCAATATCCTTTAAATGCTTTGCATTGTGTGTCTATCTTCTTTTGTTGCTTATGATTCATGCATTTTGATTATGTTTTTCATTTTGACTTGTGATGATGAAATATATTACCATGGACATTAAATGTATATTTAGGCACCTTGACAATAGAGATATGGTAATGTTGCTCCTTTGTTTCCTTCTCTCACTTGTTATGTCTCTTACTTCCATCTTTTGATTACTAACGTGTCCTTTTCCTTTTTGGTATAGGTGTTATGTTTGAGTTAGACCATAAATTTGTCTCAATGGTCATACTATGTGGTAATGAATGATGGATGTATGCATATTTCCCCTATATCACAAATGCATGATCCCACTCCCTTTTTAATACTTGAGTATAAATGAATGCATGGATATGCATGATAACCACCTTCGCCATAATGCATGACCCCACTCCCTTTGGATTAATATGATGATTTGATTGAATTAGATGTATGCTTAGGGATGTTAATCAAACTAATCAATACCTCGGTTAAAATATTAAAAATGAACCAAAGATGACTGAAGGTTGATCTCAATATTTAGGTGGTTTAGGAGTACCCACCCTCTTCCCTAAGTCATATCCAATTTTTGAATCATATATTTGATGGTGTGAAGATAAAATGGGCCTTCTAACTGACTTATATTAGGTTTAAAGTTTACCTTCCCCAAATTCTTGTCTTGACTAAAGTTGAATGGCAACTCCATATTTCTTTGGGATGGTACCAATGTATTGTCACGCATTTAATCTATGTTCATTTTTTACCAAAGGCTTTGAAATAATGCAAGGCCTAAAGGGATCCCTCGTTGATTCAAATGCATGCCATACATTAGGGGCATCACTAATGTAGATCCTTCATCCATTGATCCCCCATTGATTGATAAAAGGATAGAGTCACAAGCAAGATTCCACTTGTTTGACCACAATCAATGAGGCACTCACACTGTTCTCTATAGGTAAGAAATTAGTCTTCAAGGTAATAAACAACATTGCTGAGTGTGAGGCTTGTACATTTGGATTGGAGTTTTTCATTCAAATGAGGATAAAGACTGCCAAAGTGTTGAGGGATTCATTACTAGTCATTTTTTAGAGAACTAATGAGTGGGAATTGAAGGAGGAATGTTTTAGATTATACTTAGAACACTTAAAAAGACTAGTTAAAATTTCTAAAGGATCATATTCCACCATGTACTATGGAAAGAAAATATGATGGTTGATGCCTTAGCCAATTTGGTTTCTATTTAGGATGGGCTATTTAGGTCCACGTTGGCATGTTAATGCTGATAAAAAAAGTGGTGCAGTTTTCTATGGAAAAACACTCATGAATTATGACTATAGGGATATTTAATAGATGGAAAATATCTTGAGGGAGCGAAAAGGAAAGATAGGGCACAATTCATAAGCTAGCATCACAATTTATAGTCTTTGACGACATGGTGCACAAGCGAATGCCTGGTGGGGTTCATTTAAGATGTTTGCCAGGAAAAAGAATTAAGCAAGTTCATATAAGAGGTACAGACAGGGATATATGGTCCCCACATGAATGGGAAGGCCTTAGTTCAAAAATTTTAAGGATGGATTATTATTGGACAATTATGGAATAATGTTGCATTCGAATACCATAAATTTTCACAAATTCCAAGTTTATGGTAACCTCAACCATATGCCTTTAATGGAATTATAAAATTTAACTTTGCCTTAGCCATTTGCAACCTTGGGCATTTATGTGATTAGAGAGATCAGGTTGGCTTCTATAAGAGGGACATAAGTACATTGTAGTAGCGATGGATTATTTTTTGAAGCAGGTGGAAGCTGAGTCTTATGGTAGGCTGGGGCCAAATAGATTGCTCGATTTATTGAAAAGAATCTCATTTGCCACTATGGCATGCTATGCCACATTGTGACATATAAGGGCATTCACTTTCAAACTAAAGTCAGAGCAATCTTGGAGAAGTATAAGTTAGCCAATCATAAATCATCACCTTACAGACCACACGCAAATAGGGTGATCGAAGCAAAGAACAAAAATGTCATAAACATCATCACCAAAATGGTGGAGACTTATAAAGACTAGTATGAGAAATTGCCTTTTACATTATGAGGATATTGAACCATAACTAGAACATGAATGGGGATGACGTCGTGCTCCTTAGTGTATATAATAAAAGTAATGTTGCCAATTGAGATGGAGATGAAGTCCTATAGGTATTGGTTCAGATAGAAATTTTGGAGTACCTAGGTAAGAAGTCAATTTGAATAGTTAGTTTTATTAAATGAGAAGAGCTTAAAGGCTCTCTAATGCATCTAGTTGTACTAAGCTAGGATGGCACACACTTTCTGTTGGACTAGGTTTGTTTAACCTAATTCATGAACTTTTTTAATCTTGACAATAAAGATTGATTAGTACTAATACTTTCATTTAGTGTTGTGTTATAGATTATAGCTTAGTCTTTTTTTTTAAAGTTGGATGGAATTCAAAATCTCCAACTTTATAAAGTTTACTCAAATTCACGGTGTGTATATTACAATTCACAACTGCGAATCATCATAAGGATGAATAAAGCTAGGTCAGAGGAATTCATGGGGAAATTCGCAGCCACGACATAGCCGAAGGATGTGAGCTTGAGTCACAGAGGAATTCAGGGTGGGTATTACGTCCAAATTCACGACCGCGACTTTCATAGTGACAAAGGATGGAGCCAAAGCCACAGCCACAGCATGCCAAGTGTCCTAGGTAACCGTTGAAGATAAAAAATCATGAGGGTGAATATTTGGTAGCGATTGCGACTCAAAGAGTTGTAGTTTCCTCTTTAAACAAAGGAATTTTTGGTCTTATTCATGCCCAAGACATAGTTATCTCACAACCATGACTTTTGATAGTTGTTAAAATGCATATTTTCCATTACAACCAATGGACAATTGACACATGGACTAGCCATTAGACACAGACGAGGTTTTTTCCTGAAATTTTTGGCTCCATAATAGAAATTAGAAATTCGCGACCACAAAATGGAAGTAGCGACCGTGACTTCCGCCTGATCAGTATTTAATGCTAAACCTGCCTAACAAATCTTAGATATTTGTTGATGGTTTTAGACCAACGTCCCTTTGGTGGATATGAACTATAAATACTTCACTAAACAGATGTAAATGCAATAGAATTCATCAATTTGTAACCAAACTATTGCCTATTTGTTACTCAATATTTCATTCTCATTTATGTGTTATTAATTGTTATGTGTGAGCAATAAACACCATTGTAAAGAGGTTGAGAGTTAGCCTAGAGTCAAAACTCTCGTGAACGGTTTTAGTGTGAGCCTACAAAACACTTGTGAGAAGTTTTTGTGAGAGCCTAGAAAACATAAGGTGCAAGGTTTTTATGTGAGCCATAAACAAAAGTTGTAAAAGATTGGTATGAGCTTGGAAACACTAGTTGAGTTGAGTAAAACACCTAATTGAAGAGAATTGGGGAGTGGACATAGGGTTTGTTAACACCCGAACCACTATAAACACTTGTGTCAATTTTTTTCTCTTCTCCTTCTCAACTTCTTAAACACATTTATCTTTCATTTTAATTTTTAATCAACCACCAATTCAACCTTTCTTCTTGGTGCCCTAGGCAAAAAGTGGTATCAGAGCCAAGCCTCACTAAATACCTTAATTGAGTGATTAAAGATCAATGGCACAAGAAGGAATCCACACACACCTCAAGCCCTATTTTGATGAAGCATACTATGCTCATTGGAAGTATAGGTTAGAGATCTATCTAGACACTGATGTGATGGATCTATGGGATGTTGTTGTTAAAGAATGGAAGCCACCCATTAAAGTTGTAGATGGGAGTGAAGAGCTAATCTTTAGAAATGAATAGGTTAAAGCACACAAAAAATCCTATGGCAAAAATAAAAGAGCCATGACAATCCTTCTAAGTTCTCTCTCAATAGAAGAAATTCAAAGGGTACAACATTGCCAAACTGCTCATGGCATTTGGAAAGCATTGGAGAACTATCATGAGGGCACCACCTTGGTGAAATCCAGCCAACATGAGATGTACATGATAGAATGAGAGTTATTCATGATGAAAGAAGATGAGAGCATAACAGATATGACAAACCGACTCCTAGCTATTGTCACCAACATGAAAAAGTTCGGTAGGGTTCTCATAAACCATGAAGTAAACTCTAAAATTCTAAAGTCTTTACCTTTTGAGAAATTTAGTGCTAAAGTATGTAGTATCCAGGAGTCCAACCCGTAAATAGGGAAGGAGCAAACAGATGTTTTGATAGGCAAACTCTTGACTCATAAGTAGGCCTTAAAGAAAGATGAGGAAATGAAGAAAATGAAGGGCCAATGAAAAAAATCTGAAAAGTAGAAGACATTGACACTCCAATCATTTTTAAAGGAAAAGGAAGTAGAAATAACCTTAAGTGAAGAGGAGAGTGACAAGGAGGAGAAGAACTTGCAATGCTCTCTAGAAGGACCAAGGAGATGATTAGAAGATGAAAAGAAAGAAGGAACTTCAAGAAAACAACTTCTAATCCCAAAGAGAGATCAACCAATGTCACTTGTTCTGAATGTAGCAAGCAAAGCCACATTAAGTATGATTGCCCCAAGCTAAAGAAGAAGAAGAAATGGGACAAAGATAAGAGGAACAACTTTAAAGCCACTTGGAATGATAGCTTAAGCAAAGATGATGAAAAATAGGGGATTGCTAACATATGTTTCATGGCTCAGGAGGACTTTCCTAATGGGGTAAACACTTCATCTCGTTGTAATTCTGAATATGATGATTAAAATGATGTAGATAATGAGCTCTAGAAGCTCTTACAATAAATATGACAAATATAAGTCACAAATGAAGACTTACAAAAGAAAGTGCACAAAATTAGAGGATCATTACAAATCCTTTAATAGCCTTGCAAGTGAATTGAGGGCTTCAAATGAAGTACTAAAAAAATTTATGGAAAATGTTTCCAAATAATCTTCATCACTAGCTTTATTAAGAAAAGATAATGACTTTTTAAAAGAAGAAGTCATTGAGCTTAGAAGCTATATCTCTAAATTTCATAAGGGTAAGGAAGCTTTGGATACACTCATAGTGTCATAAGGCCTCCATTGATTAGGCATGATATAGGTTTCAATGAAGCCTCAACCTCCACACCTACACTCACTACATTTGTTAAAGCCTCAACACCTCAAACTTTAAGTATTAAGGTTATTGGAAGGAAGAGTGCCTAAAGTACTAGACCTTCAATGCCTAAGGGCAAAGGAAAAGTGCAATAAGGCTCAAAGTCTACTTCTAAAAAGGCTAATCATGCTTACATGTATAATAAGAAGAATATTAATCCCAACACATATAAAAAAATTCACATCCACATCCTTACATGCATGCTCATGTTCTCACGCACATCATATCAGTATGAGAAAATCCCCCACTCATACTAAGACAATGCATATAAGAAAGACATATAAGTCTAAGCTTCAATGTCATTATTGCATGAGATATGGACACATTAATGTTTATTGTTGCATTAGGAAAGCTCACCTCAAATTAGAGGACCCTTCAATACCTAACTCCATAGGATCCAAGTATGCTTGGGTAGTAAAGAAGAGATGATTTATTTATGTTGTGTAGGGGTGTTTGGCAGCCACTAATGAATGAAACAATTGACATGTGGATAGTGGATGCTCAAAACACATTACGAGCAATAAGAAGCTATTCATGGCCTTAAGGGAAAAAGAAGGTGGAAATGTCAAATTTGGTAACAATGCCAAAGGTAAGGTAATTGGCATTAGAACCATTGGTAAGAATGGTTGCTCTTTAATTAATGATGTTTTGTTAGTTGAAGGCTTGCAACATAATTTGCTAAGTGTAAGTTAATTATGTGACAAAGGTAATAAAGTCACCTTTGACCATAGAAAATGTCGACTTACCATATTAGTGGATAAAAAGGTTGTTTTCGAAGGTAAAAGGAAAGACAATACTTATCTTATTGACTTAGACAATTTGGCTAACCAATTTTTTAAGTGTCTTATGTCTCTTAGTAATGAAGCTTGGCTATGGCATAGAAGACTTGGACATGCTAGCATGGAGCTCTTACAAAGCTTATCTAACGAAAAGCTAGTGGAAGGCCTTCCCAAGCTAAGTTTCTCAAAAGACAAGACATATGATCCTTGCCAAATGGGGAAGCAACATCAATCATCCTTCAAAGCTAAAAATGTTGTACGTACATCTAAACCCCTTTAACTAATTAATATAGAGTTGATAGGACATATTAGGCGTGCTAGTTTAGCTGGTAAACATTATGCACTAGTCCTAGTTGATAATTATTCTAAGTTTACTAAGGTATCCTTTCTAACTCATAAGTATGATACATTGATGCTTTCAAAAGTTTTTCAAAAAGAATTCAAAATGAAAAGGGTTACTGAATTTCTTCTATAAGAAGTGATCATGGAAAGGAATTTCAAAATGAAGCCTTTGAATCTTATTGTGTAGAGAATGGGATTTCCCATAATTTTTTAACTCTTAGAACACCATAACAAAATGATGTTGTAGAGAGGAAAAATAGAACACAAGTAGATATGGCTAGAATTATGCTTAATGAGCATTCTTTTACTAAATTACTTTTGGGTCGAAGCCGTTATTACCTCATGTTATATAGTAAATAGAGTTTTTAAATGACCCATTCTCAACAAAACATCTTATGAGCTATGGAATGGTAGAAAACCCAAGATATCATACCTAAGAGTATTTGGATGCAAGTATTATATATTGAATACCAAGGATAATCTTGGGAAATTTGATACAAAGACCAATGAAGGTATATATTCTTAGGCTATTCCACCTCTAGCAAGGCATATAGAGTCTTTAATAAGAGTTCAGTGGTAGTTGAAGAATCTATGAATGTTGTTTTTGATGAATCTAGTAAACTTGATCTTGGGAAAGGTGTTTTTTTTGATGATCTTGTAGGTAACCTTGAAAAATTGGAGTTATGACTCTTTATGAGTGTTAGTGGATACGGATCCCATGTTTCTAGGAATCCAAATTAGTGACACTAATCCTTGCCTAAAGCCTCACCTTTATACTCCATATGTTTCCCATGAATCACACACCATATCTTTATGACCATGTCTTGCTTTGCTTACATTTTATATTTGGTTCACAATGTTAATTTGTTATTGGTGTAAGATAATGGACTTAGAAACAAGCCTAAGTTGCCTTAACATAGAGATTATGAGTGAGACTATTTCCTTTATTTATGTTCATTTTATGTTCTTTGCTTTTGCTACTTTGTTACTATGAATTTTATGTTCTTTGCTTCTGCTACTTTGTTACTATGATGATGACTAACTTGTGCTTTCCTTTGTATATGTA
This sequence comes from Omphalea diandra, assembly GCA_949677035.1. NCBI lineage: Eukaryota > Viridiplantae > Streptophyta > Magnoliopsida > Malpighiales > Euphorbiaceae > Omphalea > Omphalea diandra. Next base: position 7,864 of record CATIWR010165163.1, on the reverse strand, counting down.
AATGAACATTTGAGTATATGATGCTTATAATTATACACTTTTATGGTTCATTGATATGCATGACCTTCCCTTTAACATGATGCATGATCCCCCCTGCCCTTTGAGATGGATTATATTACCTCGATATGATTGGTTGGAGCACACTAGAAATATGTTTAAATATGTTAACCGAACTAATTAATAATAAGGTTAACATGGTAAAAGCGAACCAAAGATGTCCGAAGGTTGAATCCCAATATCTAGGCTATTTGAGAGTGGTTAACCTCTTTTCCAAGCCATACCCAATTTCTTAACCCGATCTCTAATGGGCTGAAGATGAATTGGGCCTTCTAATTGACTTAGATAGGCTCAGAATTTGTCTTTACTCGAATTCATGTTTTGACTAAGGTTGAGTGGCAACTTCACATTCACTTAGGGATGATATACCAGTGTATTATCCCATCTTCGTCTCCTGCAAAACACCAAATTGGAAAAGGACTTCAAACTTGTGTGAGGCCCACAGGATCCCCTATTGATCCAAACACGTACCATGTTTAAGGGTTACTACCAATGTATGACCCTTATCCTTTAGATCTCTCGATAATGGATAAAAGGATAAAGTCATAAGCAAGATTCCATTAGCTTAAACGCAACCCCGAAAACTCAATGGCACTCACAGTAATTATTCATGGTAAGTGTAGTACTAAATGTAATGCATTTTCACATCATAGGCAACCTTTTTCAAACATTTCTTTGAGTTAAATGAAATATAAAAAGCTTTTTTCTTCATGCATAGACTATTGAATGTTTTAAGATTTAAAAGCCCTTTGTCTCTAACTGTCACACAGCTAAGCTTTTAGATCAAAATTGTTAAAAGTGGAAGCCTTAGATGTGATAGATGTAATGGTCAATCCATATGGCCTCCACTTTATCCAAGAAATGTTGGGTTATGGTCTCTCTATAAAAAAAAACAAAGGAAACCCATGGTATCCTGTGTAGGCCTAAACTATCGATAAATTTTAATAAGGTCATGGAACGTACTGGATGTTAGGGTAAGAATAATCATAAACCCTTCATATGTCTTTAGGGTGACTCCATTTAGCCTTCACCATGGGCAAGTCTAGCAAATGCTAGAATCAGATATGTGGGATAGCCATTCAATCCACTCATCTTTAATGAAAACAAGTCTTAACAAGTGATGGTTAGAATAGTGCTACGAAAATAGCATCTCACATCCATAGTGGAAGCCTCCAGCAAGCCTAGCTTCTCCTATAACCATATCTAAAAAAGAGAAAAAAAATAAAAAAAAAGAAGAAAAATGAATAAGCTCGTTATGTTAAAAACCCAAAAAGGGCAACCTAAGAAAAAATGAGTAGCCCGTTGGATTGAAAATTAGTGCAATCTAAGCAAAAGTTAGGCAAAAATAAAACAAAAAAGAGAAAAAATGAAAAAATGAAAAATGAAAATAACCAAAGACATATAACTGAAGTAGCAATGAACTCTCGGAGAAAGACTCACTGAAACCTAAGGATACCTTATCCAAGTCTACAGTGGTCTTCCTAAGAATCACAAGAAACATGATCTTCCCTACCTTAATCTCCTTAATAAGTGGCAAGAATTGAAGGTCGATCTCTCCATTATCTCTTCAAAGCAAAAATTCTCCTATTAAAATGGCCATTAAGATACAGGCTTGAGTAGCCCTTACTTAGTCCTTTACGATGTACAAAGTGAGCAATGGAGATGCCAAGATCTTCTCCTCTGCCAAGGTGTAAAGGGGGACCTCACCATAAGGCAAATCAAACAATTACATTATTTTTCAGACGTATGGGTAACTCAAGTGTGGCAACACAATTTTGTTTGTGCCAATGATGTGATCATCGATAATGGCACCAAACTCCTCGAACAAAGGGCAAATCTATTTTATATCTCCAAAATTGAAAGAGTGGGAAGTTGAGTCTTAATCTATTTACAAAAAGTCAATGTTGAATCAAATGGATAAAAGGTAATGAACAACTTTGAAACTCATCTAAGAAAGATCAGAACAATTTGGGGTGGCAAGAGAATTCGAAAAAGCTCTATCCAAGATGGAAGATGGGCCATAAAAATCGAGAAGGTGACTAGTGCTTGACAACTATGAATAGTTAATTTGGTTATATGGACTAGTCTAATTATTTGTTCAAACAAGTACTCAACTATACAAATAACTTATTGGTCTGTACAAATCCTTTTGGTTGTAATTTCTCCAAAAAAGCTTCTTTTATGTTTTTGGCATTTGGTTTATGTTGGACTTATTTAAAAGAGCACACATACCAAGGAAATGAAGAAAATCAACATCTCATTCACTTAGATTATGTATAAAACATTGAAAAACCGATGAAAGGATTTATTACAATAAAGTATTTAGTTCAATAAAATTGGACACTTTGGCCCAAAATGCCCTAAGAATCTTAATATCCAAAAAAAAAAAAGGACTCGAAACATGCCTAAGTAATGTTCTATAATTTGAATAAATGTATCAAAGTTCTTATAAGTTTGAATAACAAAAAAAAAAATCTAAAGCCTAAGAACAAGACTATTGTCTAGGGAAGTAACTAAAGTAGTCATAATCCTCATCATCTTCTTCGAAAGTGCCCATATAGTCCTTGAATTCATTTTGGCATAAGTGACTCGAGGCTTGCTCAAAGCTCTACCAAATCAACACGCATCTCCTGAAGCTCCTCATCTTTTTGCTAGATCACCTCCTACAATAAAAATGAGGCCAAGATGGATAGGACATGTGCACATTACCATAAACATGAACATGCATACATGAGTTGCATTTTTTCTAACTCACAGGTCGTGCATCTTTTGTGTAAGCATCCATTTTAACGTGACTATGAGGTCAAATATGTGTTCGGCCTGAACACAAAGAACCTATACAAACACAAAATAAAGTGAGTAAATGCAATAAGGAATAAAGACATAAAAGTATGGAAATAAGGAGAAGTACTTATGTAAGTGGCGCCAATGGGCTCAAAAGAGCACTAAGACTGAGTAAGCTCTAGCACCATCTCGGAGCCCCTAATCAAGAAGTAGCATGCCTCTATGAAACTGTTGGGAAACAGGTCCACCTTCCAACCATAATGGGCTCCAAGCCTAACGTGTTTATAGTACGAGCCTATTATGACTCTCCTCAATTGATGCTATGTCCAAAGCCACCCACTCAAAGTGAGCTTTCTAGTCATGAGTGCCTCATCACAATAGAGTCATTGCATAGGCCTCATGTTGGGAAAATTACCTAATGTGCACTTAGAACATGGGGATCACACTGACTAATGACTCCTCCATCCATGCCCTATATTCATCGACACCAGTAACTAGTTGATCGCACTGACTAATGACTCCTTCATCCATGCCCTATATTTGTCAGCACCAGCAACTAGTTGCTCTCTTGACTACTCGTCTAAAGCCTATTAAAGTCCCTCTCTTTTAAAGTCTGCAGTTAGAACATATTCTATGGAGGACGTTGTGGCATCAAGCGGCGTTAGGTCCTTCCCACCAAAGCAACACACATTCTTTTAGGTACCACTCCGTAATGAAAGGCCCCACTATCAAGCGATGCATAAAAGAGCACCTCTCTGCCTCCACCAACTCAAGTTGCCATGTGTCCATGACCTCCTCTAATCTAACTAAAGCTACAAAAAAGAAAACATCATTACAAGTATTCCAACGAGAGCGCAAATCATGAAAACTAATGATCTAATTTCATTTTTGTAAGAAAATGTACTTGAACCATCATGAGGTCATTCAAGAAATGCACCTGATCTCTAGCAATTTCTAGGGATGGTGGGCACTACTGTAGCATTGGAAACATAGGTACTGAAAATCTATGTATGGTAAGAGGTTGTAGCCCTCAGGTAACCCTAACTCAATAGCCCTTCCAAGAAAATACCATTAGCAAAACAAACAAGATTAAGTGGGATATAAGAGCAAGGTGTCCAACGTGGCACGTAACTTGAGGACTCTCTAGCAGCTATTGAGGTATGACAACTCCCAACAGTAACGATGAAGGAACTTATAGAGGTGGGTTATAATCGCCAACCCCCAGTTAAAAACACTGACCAGCCAAACGTCCTCGAAGGTATGCAGTAAACATATCTTCATTGTGTCTCTTAGGTTAGAGAGCATAATTCCCACCAGGTTGTACAATAGAAAACACCTCGCAGCCTGGTCAATATACTCTGGAGGACTCTTAGTAACTATTGAAGCACTCTTCTTCAAGCTCGATCATGCAGGGAACACACCCTAATAGTCACATGATGTAGTCGATCTGCAGCACTGGATGATATACACTAGCATTAATCAAGAGAAGGACACTCAAACAGTGAATCCTAATCAGGCAAGTGAAATCCCCCAGCATGAAATTGAGCTTGTCAATGCGTGAGAGATGGAATGCGTGGGTGGTGTTCGTCTACCTCTTGACTAGTGTCTACATGGCTGTTGAATCGCTCATTGGGGGACTGAGCAAATAATGTTACCAAAAAAGGGAGGAGCCTTGTCTCTTGATCCTTGTACGCACCTGAGAAGGAAGATGCTTGAACCACATACCTATTGGTGTAATCGTTTTGCTTCACTTGTTGAAAGGACATAGCCCTTAAAATAAAGTCAATAAAATATGACACAGGAAGATAGAAAGATAATCGCAGTCAACCATGTAGGAAAATAAACTGAAAGCAAGACAACAAAAGACACAAACAACAACAATAAAAATCAGAAATCATAGCACTGTGAAATCTCATATGCATATTATAACAAAATTCATTCAATAAATTAATCTTTTGCATTTTTGCATGTAGAAACGCATAAAAAAATGAGTCAGGTAAAAGGATGCAAAAAATCACAATAATTTGCAAATTATCAAAAATATCATGAGAAAAACCCAAGGTATGCTTAAAATTGAATAAAATAATTATTTTAGACTAATCTTGAATTTTGTGCAACCATATAGAAAAATAAAGAACAAAGCAAGAATAATTCGAACTCAAGCAGTGAAAATATTTAATTCGCAAGAATCATAGATATCAATTGGTCAAAATCGAATAAAATTTGCAAAAAAAAAAATGGCCCATAAAGTATCACAAAGTTTGAAAAATTTTCAAAGTCAATTCATAAATAAACAGACAACCATAGAAATTGGCAAAATGCCAACAATTCATGAAAATAAATTTCACAAGCCCTTAAAGATATTTATTCTACTATCCTAAATTATTTTGTAGTTCACACATGATTTCAATGTGCAGGGATTAAAAATCAAAGACACGAAATAAACATGCAAAACGAGGCAATAATCGAATAAATAATGAAAAAATTATTCCTAAAATCCTACAAGTGAGTGTCCTATAATTTAATTTAATTATGAAAACTAACCTAATGTTCACACATAAATTAGATTTTGTGACAGTATCGAAGTACAATTCGAAAGCATCAAAATTTGAAAAAAATAAATAAAAATAGATTATATAAGAATAAAGAGCAAGGCAAATGACCTACTGCTCTATAGGCGATACCAAACTGGTAGGAAGGGAGATTATAGACAAGGTGCAAATCCCTGCTCGACTCTAAACCCATCAAGCACATCTTTAAAAGTACATGCTCGAGTGGCAAAAGTGGCATGAAGTTGCAGCATGATAGCAAAGTCATAAGCTCATTATAGGGAACATCATCTTCCTTAAGAAAGTTAGCAGGGCATCGTGAAAATTGTGCATCAAGGTATCATGATGCACCACCAGAATCCAAAAAGCAAAGGAAATCTAAAGAAACTAAGTCTAGAAGATTTAGAGAGAGAGAAAAGTGAAGAGAGAGAGTAAAAAATGTGAGAATGATGGTTAAGGTCGATTTATACCCCATGTTACGTATATAGACAATCCCTTATCTATATGGATAATTAATGCCCCCTCTGTGTTTTTCGTTTAATTGTCTATATAGACAAGTTCTTGTCTGCATAATCCTCTAGACAAAGCAAAGGAAGAAAGGAAATAGAAAAGAAAGAGGAAGGAAAAGAAAGAAGAGGAAAAATAAGAAACAACAAGGAAATAAAGGGCAACTTCCTTTTAGTCAAACTTAGCAAAATGACTAAATGCCCATGTACACCTCAAAATTGAAAAAATGCCTTAAAAAACCTAGTTGAAACACTAGAAAGGCTAAAATGACTTTTAGAAATCTCTTTAATGTTTATCAGAAAGGCCACCAGTGCACTGTTTCACTTCCAACATCTGCCAAAACACAAAATCTTCTTCAATACTTACTACAGGACTACTCAACTATTACTTTTTACAAAAGTGGCTATCATAGTACCGTGTCTTCTTCAGTACTTGGCAAAGGGTTGCTAAACCATCTTTTTTTTTTTTTGCCAAAATGGTTATTATAATATAGAAACTTCTTTTGGTACTTGCCAAAGGGCTACTAAACCATCATTTTTTGTCAAAATTACTATCAAAATACAAAATCTTCTTTAGTACTTGATAGATGGTTATTGAACCATCTTTTCTTGTAAAATGAATATCCAAATGCAATATCTTCTTCAATACCTGCCAAAAGGTTGTTACAGTAGCAATTGACCTTGGTACTATCTAGAGGGCTACCAAGAAGCTTAATACTTATTGGAAAGTTGCTAAGGCACTCATAAATCCCAGTTGTTGCTTGAGAGTTGTAGGAAGGAAATGTTTGACACGGGTACCTGCTAGGGATCTTAGTACCCGTTAGAAAGCTGCCAATGTACCTGCTCGAAGAGCTACTAAGGAAGTTGTATCTTTTCGTATCTTTGTCTGGTATTTATATTTACAGCTAATGTTTTGTTATGTCTTGTTTAACAACCATTTCTCAAATGACATTTTCCAAGTCCCACAAAGTATAGGGCAAACTATGAGCAATAGATTTTGAGTCTTTAGACTGTAACTCTAATGATGAAAAACTACTTGAATTATGCCCAACGAATGAGGAATACATTAAATAAGAAAGGAACAAAAGATTGAAAGAAGCCTTGAATCAATCCAACCTTCTAACCAAACCAAACCTCAAAAGCTTTGGAGGAAAGTAATATATTGGTTGTATAACCAACACAAATGGTTATTCAACTGACCTCCTAGCTATACAGACATCCCCTAAAATCCTAGCTAAGAGAACCTTTTGAAACAGTTGACCATCGACTCTTAATTGGTTGTATAACCATAAAAGTTGTACAGTTAACTGGAAACCCTAATCTTTAAAAAAATTCCTTATTCTTATTGGTTAGAGGATAAAATTAAGTGCAATCTGAGCGATTAGGCTTATATGCACCCTCCTCACCTCTATATCTTAGGATTATTCTACTAAAATTCACTTTCATCACACTAAAAACACCCTAGTTATGTAGAAAATCAAACACCCAACAATCCTACTCAAGATTCAAGATGGAAATCAAACTTTTTTTTTATTCATTGTTCATTATTTCCTTATCATATTGGAAGATTTTTAACCATCAAAGTGCCTTTGAGGGTAAGAAACATACAAAAGACATCCAAAACTCAAAACGCTCTTCTCCTTCTTTTTTTTCTTCTTTTATTTCTTTCTTTTTTCTTTTTTTGAAATTTGTAGTGCTAGAGATCTATATAGACTTCTTTATAGTCTGTACACCAGTTAGTTAGTCTCTACATTCATCTTTCACAATTGCCAATAAATTTCTTCTCTTTTTATCTTCTTGCTTTTTCTTTAGGATTTTTAGGGTCTATTTACTTAGAGAAAATTATTCTAGTTTTCATTTTATAAATTTCAAAGAAAATGAAAATTCATTTTCATAGAAAATTTGTAAAACGTGTGTGCTTGTAAAGAAAACAATTTTTTATTTTCTATTTTAAATTAGATTACATTT
>CATIWR010165136.1:0-39784 GCA_949677035.1 Omphalea diandra | reverse complement strand
CGTAAGGAAAATGTGAACTAGTCGTTAGACACAAAGCCACAACTTTTGACTTTCAAAAGGAAAATTGGAAATCACCAATGGAAGCTGACACATGGACTAGCCATTAAACTAGTCGTTGGACTAGCCGTTAGTCTCTTTGGTCAAATTTGGGTATAAATACTCCACCAAACATTAATAAATGACAAGGTTAAGAAATTCATTATCAAAAGAAAAAAAACTCTCAATTTTTGCTACTCATTTCTTTCAATTTTCTTTATAAGATTGTTAATTATTGGGTGTGAGCATTAAACATCATATTGTAAGGTTGTTGTGTGAGCCTGTAAAACACATCGAGATAGGTTTTAGTGTGAGCCTTGAAAATACTTGTGATAGGTTTTAGTGTGAGCCTTGAAAACACTTGTAAATGGTTTCTGTGTGAGCCTGTAAAACACAAGTTGTAAGGTTTGGTGTGAGCCTAAACACTAAGTTGAGTATGAGCTTCTAAAACACTAGTGATTGAGTGAAATACCTAATTGGTGAATTGGGAGTAGATGTAGGGTTGATTAATACCTGAACCACTATAAATCGTTTGTCTCAATCTTTTCATTTTTCCTCCTCACTTCTTTGTTTTTAGAAATTTTCATACACCGATTCAACCCCCCTTCTTGGTGCCAAGGGCCAATAATAATAATAATAATAATAATAATAATAATAATAATAATAATATTATTATTATTATTATTATTATTATTATTATAGTAAAGTTAAAAAATGTAATTGATCTTAATGGGACTTTAAATCTTGGTTAATTTTTCAACCGATTAGTATTGGAAGTTTTGAGGACTTCAGTTTCTTCCATTATCATATCTAAAAGTTATACAATTAAATAAATATCATGTGCAAAACTATCCAGCTTTAAATTTTCTATTAACTTAAAAATTATTAAGTTATATTACCTGTAAGAATATATTCTCTTTATTCTAAAAATGTTGTCCACTATTCCTTTTTGGAATGTCTCAAAATATATGCTCACTTTCATTAATTATAATCAATTTTTCTACATTACCCTCATTATTATTAAACTAGTAAAGTGCATTTATTTTTTATTAAACATAATTACAAGTATAAATGGAAAGATGTATTGTAAATCATGAGTTCGTAAAATATTAAATATATTTTCTTAAACAATATGAAAATTGCATGTGACAACCTTTTTTAGGACACAAGAAATTTTTTTGCTTTTAGCAATATTGATTTAAATTTTGAAAATCCAACAAATTGTTTTTTCCATTCCTATGTTGTTCTTATTAAGGATCACTTTCTGTATAAATCAATTAGCCATTCATGTGTGTTTGGTAAGCTTTTGGAATCCTAGGGGGAAAATAAATAGAACCATATTATTAATTACTTGATCAAGTCTTAGTATTCTTATTAAATACTGCTTGGTTGTAGTGCAAGTAGGATCAAACATCTATTTACCATGGTATTTATTGTACTTCACCCTTCATGCATAATATTAGTTCTTGCACTATATATGTAGTTCATATTCCAGTGTACCATATTTGGCTTAGCTATATATCAACTAATTTAACATTGTAACTTAAAAATGCCATAAAAAAGATCTTTGTATTTTTCATAGCAATGGATTATCGACCGATTGCTAATAGAATCTCAAAAATTAGCGAGTGATTTAAAATCCATCGCTAAATTTGTAGGTAAACTATCGCCAAGGTGGCACCAGTGTCCTACTAACAAACTAATGATGAAAATATTCATTGCTCGATCTAGCAATGGCCATTCAATCACTAAACAATGATGGAAACAAGCCATCGCTAATTGAGTGATGAAAATTTCGTCAATAATCGAGCAAAGAATAATTTCCCTTGCTAGGTAGTGACAGATACTTTTCATTGCTATACTAGCGATGAAATTTTGTTGCTAAGCTAGAAAATAAAAAAATAATTAAATTTTATAAATATTATAAAAAAAATTATAAATATTAAATTATATATAAATAATATTAAATAATATATGTTGGATTAAATTGGTCAAACCTAAGTCACAAGCCTCTTTTGATCTTAACAATAGAGATTGATTAGTTCTAATATTTTGTTTAAGTGTTATTTTGCAGTATATAAGTTATTTCTCATTGAAAGTTGAATGGAAGTCAAAATCTTCAACTTTGAAAAGGACATCAAAATTCGCAGTCAGTATCCCCTTATTTGCGATCGCTACCTTGCAATGAGAATGGATAGAGCTAGGCTAGAAGAATTGATAGACGAATTTGCAGCTGCGATTCAGCCAAAGAAAGCTTGTTTGATTCACAGAGGAATTCGCAGTGGCATTCGAGTCCTACGTCGTGACTACGAATTTTATAGTAACAAAGGAGAGAACTAAGTATGCAATCACAGCACGCCAACTGTCTGAGGCAACTGTTGGAATATCAAAAATCGTGAAGGCAAAGCATATGTCATGATCAAGACTCAAAAAAGTGTTGTGTCCTTACCAAACAAAGGAATTCACGGTCTCAATTGCATCCAAGAGGAAGTTCAATCGCAATAGTGACTTTTGAGTGGTTGGTTAAACATGACAACTATATTTCTTGGACAACCAATGGGTAAAAGACACATGGACTAGCCATTGACACAGAATGGAGTTATCTGCCACGATTTTCGTCTCTTCAGTGTAAATTGGAAAATCGCAACCATGACTTCCGTTTGACAAACATTTAATGCAAAATCTACCTAGCACAACTTAGAGATTTAGGGATAGTTTTTGAGTAATGTCTCTTTAGTAGTTGTTGCCTATAAATACACTACCAAACAGATATAAATGTAAGAAAATTTCATTTATTGTAACTAAACTCTTGCAATTTTGCTACTCATTCTTCTTATTCTTCTTTATGTGTTATCGATTGTTTGGTGTTAGCATTAAACACCTTTGTGAGAGGTTGAAGTGTGATCCTATCCAAAACACTTGTGAGAGGTTTTGTGTGAGCCTAAAAACATAAGTTGTAAGGGTTATGTGTGAGCCATAAAACACAAATTATATAAATTAAGTGTGAGCTTGAAAACACTAGTTTAGTTGAGTGAAATACTCAATTATAAAGAATTGGAGAGTGGACATAGGGTTTATTAACACTCAAACCACTATAAACATCTTATGTTTATTTTCTCTTCTCCTTCTTAACTCTTTAAACACCTTACCCTTCTTTTAAATTTTTAATCTCTCACAAATTCAACCCCCCTTCTTAGTGCAATAGGCCAACAAGTGGTATTAAAGCAAAGTCTCACTTTAAAGCTTAATTCCATGAGAAAAATCATGGCATAAGAAGGAATCCATACCTACCTCAAGCTATATTTCCATGGAGCATACTATACTCACTAAAAGTATAGGATGGAAATCTACTTGGATAGTGATATGGTAGACCTTTAGGACATTGTGGCAAAGGAGTGGAAGCTACCTACCAAAAGTGGTGGATGGAAGTGAGGAATTGATCTTTGGAGAGGAGTGGATTAAAGCTCATAAGAGATCCAATGGCAGAAACAAAAGAGTTATGACAATCCTTCTAAGTTCTCTCTCAAGAGAAGAAATTGGAAGGGTCTAACATTGTCTTATAGAATGGGATTTGGAAGGCCTTGGAAAACTACCATGAAGGCACTACCTTGGTGAAATCCAACTGATTTGAAATGTATGTGATAGTATGAAAGTTGTTTATGATAAAGAAGGAGGAAAATGTCATGGATATGACTAATAGGCTCCTTACAATTATCACAAACATGAAAAAGTTTGGGAGAATTCTCACTAATCACGAGGTAAATTCAAAAATCCTAAAATTTTTACCTCTTAAAAAGTTTGGTGCTAGGGTTTGTAGTGACCAAGAGTCAAATTCGGAGATAAGGAAGGTGCCAACTGATGTTCTAATAGGTAAGCTCTTAACTTATGAACTAGCCTTGAAGAAGGATGAAGAAATAAAAAAAAATGAGAGGTCAAGGATATAAATAAAAAAAAAACCAAAAAGGAGGGTCTTAGCTCTCAAGTCTTCATCAAAAGAGAAAGGTGTTGAAGTGGCCTCAAGTGAAGAGGAAAATGACAAAGAGGAAAAGGAGTTGGCAATGTTTTCAAGAAGAACAAAGGAGCTTATTAAAAGAAGAAAGGAAAAAAGAAGTTTCAAGAAAGCAACTCCAACCCCCAAGGAAAGATTAAGTGATGTCACTTGTCATGAATGTGGCAAGCAAGACCATATCAAATATGATTGCCCCAAATTGAAAAAGAAGAATAAAGGGACAAAGAGAAAAGGAAAAGCTTCAAATCCACTTGGGATGATAGCTCAAGTGAAGAAGATGAAAAGGAAGAGGTTGCAAACTTGTGCTTCATGGATTAAGAAGATTCATCAAATAAGGTCAGCCCTTCACCTATCTCTTATGTAGAATTTGATGAGTTAAATGATGTAGATGACGAGCTTTTAGCAGCTTTCATTTTGAATTGTGACCAAAATAAGTCACAAATGAAATCTTACAAGAAGAAATGTACTAAATTAGAAATTTAGTTTAAATCCCTTAACAATCTTATAAATGAATTGGATGCTTCAAATGAAGAACTCAAGAAACCTATAGAGAGTCTATCTAAGTCATCTTCATCCCTGACCTTATTAAAAAAAGAGAATGACTCCTTGAAGGGTGAAGTCATTAAGCTTAGAAACTCTATTTCTAAGTTTCACAAGGGAAATAAAGCTTTGGATACACTTATTGTATCACTAAGACCTCCTTTAGTTAGGCATGGTTTAGGCTTGAGTGGAGCCTCTTCTTCTACACCTTCACTTACAATATTTATTAGAGCCTCAACACCTCAAACATCAAGTATTAAGGTGGTTGGAAAGAAAGTGCTCAAAGCACTAAACCATCATTACCTAAGGGTAAAGGTAAGGTACAACAAGACTCAAAGCCTATTTTTAGGAAGGCCAATCATGCATACATTTATAGTAAAAAGCATGCTCACTCAAACATACACAAAAAATTTACTTCTACACCTATTCATTAATGTTCATGCTCACATTCGCATCTTGTTGGTATGACAAACCCCCCCCCGCCCCCCCCCCCCACTCATACCAAGACAATGTGTAGGAGAAAGACTCACAAGTCTAAACTGTAATGCCACTATTGCATGAAGTTTGGTCACCTAAATGTTTATTGTTATATTAGGAAGACACACCTCAAGTTGGAGGATCCTTATAAATCTAACCCCCTAGGACCTAAGTATACTTAGGTACCAAAGCAAAAATGATTTACATGTGTTGTGTAGGATTGTTTGACAGCCACCAATGAACCAAATGATTGACATGTAGATAGTGGATGCTCAAAGCATATGACAGGCAACAATATAATAGTCATGGCCCTGAGAGAAAAGGAGGGTGGCAATGTCACATTTGGAAACAATGTCAAGGGTAAGGTAATTGACATGGGCACCATTGGTAAGAATGGTTATTCTTTTATTAATGATGTTTTACTTGAGGATGTCTCACAACATAATTTGCTTAATGTAAGTCAATTATATGATAAGGGTAATAAAGTCACCTTTGACCCTAGAGAATGTCGAGTTACCACTTTGGTGGATAAAAAGGTAGTTTTCAAAGGTGAAAGGAAGGGCAATACCTACCTAATTGACGTAGACAATTTAGCTAATCAATCCTTTAAATGTCTTGTGTCTCTTAGTAATGAAGATAGGATTTGGCATAAAAGACATGGACATGCTAGCATGAAGCTCTTACAAAGCTTATAAAAAAGAAAGCTAGTGGAAGGTCTTCCCAAGCTAAAGTTCTCTCGAAAAAAGACATGTGGTCCTTGCCAAATAGGAAAGCAACATTAATCTTCCTTCAAAGCAAAGAATATTATAAGTACATCTAGACCTCTTTAATTAATTCACATGGACTTAATAGGACCTACTAGGAGTGCTAGTTTAAGTGGAAAACTTGTCCTAGTTGATGACTACTCTAGGTTTACTTAGGTATCCTTTCTAGATCATAAGCATGATACTTTTGAAGCTTTTAAGAGTTTTGCAAAAAAGATTTAAAATGAAAAGGGTTACTTCATTTCTTCTATAAGAAGTGACCATGGAAAGGAATTTCAAAATGAAACTTTTAAATCTTATTGCATAGAGAATGAGATTTTTCATAACTTTTTAACTCCTACAACAACACAACAAAATGGTATTGTAGAGAGAAAAAATAGAACACTAGTAGAGATGGTTAGAACTATGCTCAATGAGTATTCATTACCTAATTACTTTTGGGACAAAGCTATCAATACTTTGTGTTATATTGCAAATCAGGTTTTTAAAAGACTCATTCTTAATAAAACTTCTTAATAGCTTTGGAATGATAGAAAATCTAAGTTGTCATACCTAAGAGTATTTGGATGCAAGTGTTATATCTTGAATAAAAAGGATAACCTTGGAAATTTTGACTAAAAATAAATAAAGGTATTTTCCTAGGTTATTCCAACAGTAGCAAAGCTATAGGGTCTTTAATAAGAGTTCAATGATTGTTAAAGGGTTCATGAATATTGTGTTTGATGAATCTAGTAAGCTTAATCTTGGGAAAGGTTTTTTTTTTTTTTTATTATCTTGTAGATCATTTTGAGAAATTGGATTTGCAGCATACTACAAGAGAGGTAGATAAGGATCATGATGAGAGCAAATCATCAAAAGAAGATAAGAAACATCAACATCAATAAGTGGGATCACCAAACCAAGATCTTCCTAAAGATTGAAGATTTTTCAAGCATCACCCCAATGACCTAATCATTGGTGATTCTTCCAAAGGTGTAAGTACTAGATCTGAACTCAATACTTTAGATAATAATCTTGCTTTTGTTTCCTAATTTAAGCCAAAATCTATTGATGAAGCTCTTGATGATGAGAGTTGAGTGATTGCTATACAAGAGGAACTCGATCAATTTAAGATATACAATATGTGGGAACTTGTTCCTAGGCCTAAGGAACACCTTAGAAATAAGGCTAGATTGGTTGTTAAAGGTTACAACTAAGAGGAAAGAATTAACTATGATCAAACCTATGCCCTCGTAGCAAAATTAGAGGCCATTATGATTCTTTTGGCATATGCATGTCACATGAATTTCAAACTATTTCAAATGGATGTCAAAAGTGTTTTCTTAAATGGTGTCATTAAGAAGGAAGTTAATGTTAAACAACCTCTTAGTTTTGAATCACATTTTTCTCTAAATTATGTTTTTAAATTGAATAGAGCCTTATATGATTTGAAATAAGCTTCAAGAGTTTGGTATGAGAGGCTTAGTTCTTTTCTTTTGCAAAGTGATTTTGAAAAAGGAAAGATCGACACAACTTTATTTGTCAAAAGACATAATCATGATACACTAATAGTGCAAATTTATGTTGATGATATCATTTTTAGTGCTACTAATGAATCTCTTTATAAGGATTTTGCTAAGTGTATGACTAGAGAATTTGAGATGAGTATAATAGGAGAGCTTAAGTTTTTCCTTAGTCTATAAATCAAGCAAACCAAAGAAGGGATCTTCATCAACCAAGCTAAATACATAAAATATATTTTCAAGAAATTTGGCTTAAAAGGATGTAAAGTAGTAAAAACACCAATGAGTGCTACCATCAAGTTGGATAAGGACGAATAGGATAAGTCGGTTGATGAGAAGAGATATCGAGATATGATTGGTTCTCTACTCTATCTCTTCGCTTCTAGACCTGATATAATATTTAGTGTATGCATGTAGGCTAGGTTTTAATCTTGTCCTAAAGAATCTCATTTAAATGATGTTAAAAGGATTTTCAAATATTTACATGGCACATTGTATCTAGGTTTATGGTATACAAGAGATTCTTTATTTAGCCTCATAGGTTATTCAGATGCGGACTATGCAGGTAGTCTTCTAGATATAAAGAGCACTTCTAAAACTTGCTAATTCGTAAGAGAATGTTTAGTGTCTTGGTTTAGTAAAAAGTAAGTTTTGGTTGCCTTATCCATTGCCAAAGCTAAATATATAGTTGCGAGTTGTTGTTGTACCTAAGTCCTTTGGATGAAACAACAATTAAAGGATTATGACAAAGTTGTTGATCTCATTGATATCAAATGTGACAACACTAGTGCAATAAATCTTTCAAAGAATCTCATCCAACACTCTAGGAGCAAACATATAGACATTAGACATCATTTTCTTAGAGATCATATCCAAAATGATGATGTAGTGCTAGAATTTATAGACACTAATCATCTACTTGCAGATATTTTCATAAAACCTTTCAATGAAGAAAGGATGAACTTTATTAAGAGAGAGTTGGGAATGCTTAATGGAAGCTCCTTGAAGTGAAAAATTGTATGTTTTAGAATGATCTTAGTGTGATGCATTATTCTTTATTGAATGATTGTTATGTATGATGTATGTGTTATTTATTTCTTTAGATGTCTTAATTTTGTGTACAATTATGCCTCTCTATGCTAACTTGTATGAATTAGACATCAATATATTAAGTGGATCACAGTCTAGAAAGTCAAGTCTTAATTCATAGTCGTTACTCTTTGATTTACAGTCACGATTTACTGGCACTCTTCATTCGTCTGTCGACCATCACTTCATAGTCACGACTCTGATTCTCCACCATGAATTTATTCAAATTTTAAATGTTTTGACCATTGACCATGCCATTTCTTGAGAATTTTTTATCTATTACTCAGATATTTTGGAATTAGCGATCACGACTTGAAGGTCGCAGTCGTAAATTTAAATAACTGCCTACATTTAACTAATTCTACTGTCAACTGCTTGCATCCCGTCATTAAATAATTTTTTTTTTATCATTTATGGTCATTTTCACACCTTTCATGACCCATATAAATCCCTGAAATAGTGTTTCTACTCGCTCTTGCTAGAAACCTTCATCTCTCTTCTTTCTTACTCTCAAACATCTTTTAATCATCCCTCATCTACTATGGCCTCTAAGAAGGTCTCAAGAGTAGAGAAAGGAAAGGAAGTAGCCCAACCTTCTAGTCCTCATAATCTACACATGATGAAAGGAATCACGAAGGAGGAGAAAGATCAGTACAAGGCAAATTCCTCTAAGATAATCCTACTGAAAAAAATTCTCTCGATATTTCTCCTTGATTCTCTTGGGATCAAGGATGAAATCTATACATATCTATCGAATTTAGGGTGGAATGAATTCATTTTTCATGACAAGCCTGGATACGAGGAGATTGTGCAGGACTTTATGTGCATCGTCACCTTGAGTCAGAGAGCAAAATCATGTGTTGGACAATATGGGTTAGTATTTCTAGCCTTTGAAGATCCTATTTACATTACCTTTGAGCAACTTTCAAATCTTTTTAACCTTCAAGTCGGGGATGACATTTCGTTCATCATCTTTGCCCTTAATATTATCTACTCCAAGTTTTGGTCCGAAATTTCTATCAAGACCAAACATGACCCCAATACCTCTCTGGCCAAATACATTTGTACCCTACCATTTTGGCTAGTTCACCGTATCATCACCTTTTCTATTAACGCAAGAAGGGATGGTAACGAGAAAGTATCCTAAAAGGATCTTGCTTTTCTTTTATTCTCTCCAAGAATAAACCAATACAAACTAGTCGCTATCTTATAGATCAATTGATCCACATGAGTACAAAGCCCAAAATTTAGTTTCCTCTTCCCTCCTATGTCACTGCCATCTACCGTTACATCGGTGCTCTTAATAAGGAAAATGAAAAATTTCTCACTAAGAAGCTTCTTCCATCACAAAACTTTTTAGACCTGTCTTATCTCATTAACGCCAAAGCCATACACCCTTATTAATATACATACACATTGGGTGCTTTTGGGGCAAAGAAACTAAAGACCTTCAAAGCCTCCAAAAGAAAAAAGGTGGTCATTGAATAGGAAGTACAACCTGTTTCACCTCCTCAACCTAAACCTAAAGCCAAAATCACTCTTGCCTCTATCAACAAGAAACTTGACAAGATGATGAGGATGATCAAGGGACGATTTCTCCTCCTCTTCCATCTACATAGTGATTTGATGGACCTTTAGGAGAAAGTTGGTGCTACTCCCTACCATTTTCTATATTTTAAAGATTAGGAGTACACATCTGAAAAAGAGGATAACTACAGGTTAAAGAGGGTGATGAAGCTTAAAGTGGAGGGGCGAATGAAGAAATTGATGATTCTAGAGACGATGATAGTTCTTCCATCTTCTAGTTTGTCTTTAGGATTTCTTTTTTTGTTGTTTCCTTCATGTTCTTAATGCAAAGCTTATGATCCCACAATTTAACAAATAAATAAAAGTGTTTGTTTTGCAATTCATTGCTTTATATTATGTGATTGCAATTCATTACTTCATATTATGTGATTGCAATTCATATGTTATGTTAGTTTTTATATACTTATTTGCTCCTTATGATTACTCTATCTCAATTTATGCACTTTATTCACTCTTTAAAATTTACCTTTTTTTTTTTTATATCTTACTAAAGGGGGAGAGAATAGCATTGAGATGCATGGTGAGAGAATACGTAATGTGTATAAGAAAAGCATAAGTTGAGGGGGAGCAATATAACTATAGGAGCCTTACTTTTTCAAACTTAGAATTCTCTGATTATTTGATCATTGACCATCCCAACTTCACAACTCATGCATTTGATTTTCTTTAAGATTAATCTAAGTTGTCAAAATCAAAAAGGGATAGCTTGTTAGACTAGGTTGGTCAAACCTAAGTTACAAGCCTCTTTTGATTTTAATAATGGAGATTAATTAGTTCTAATATTTTGTTTTAGTGTTGTTTTGCAGTATATAAGTTATTTCTCATTGGAAGTTGGATGGAAGTCAAAATCTTCAACTTTGAGAAAGACATCCAAATTCACAGTCAGTATCCCCTAATTCGCAATTGCGACCTTGCAATAAGGATAAATAGAGCTAAGCTAGAAGAATTTGAAGATGAATTCGCAACTGCGAATCAGCTGAAGGAAGCTTGCTTGATTCACAGAGGAATTTACGGTGGCATTCACGTCCCATGTCACAATCGTGAATTTCATAGTAACAAATGAGGGAACCAAGTCTGCAACCACAATACGCCAAGTGTCCAAGGCAACCGTTAGAATATCAAAAATCACGAAAGTGAAGCATATGTAGCGATTGGGACTTAAGAAAGTGTTGTCTCCTCACCAAACAGAGGAATTAGCAATCTCAGTCCCGTCCAAGAAGAAGTTCAATCACGACCGTGACTTTTGAGTGGTTACACAACAACTATATTTCTTAGAAAACCAGTGGGTGAAGGATATGTGGATTAGCTGTTAGACATAGAACAGGGATTTTTGCCGCGATTTTCAGCTCCTCAGTGTAAATTGGAAAATCGCGACCGCGAAATACCAGTCACGATCGCGACTTCAGTTTGACAAATATTTTAATGCAAAATCTGTCTAGCACAACTTGGAGAGTTAGGGATAGTTTTTGGGTAACATCTCTTTGGTAGTTGTTGTCTATAAATACAACACCAAATAGATGTAAATGCAAGAGAATTTCATTTATTGTAACTAAACTCTTGCAAATTTGCTACTTATTTTGCTTATTCTTCTTTATGTGTTATTGATTATTTGGTGTTAGCATTAAATACCTTTGTAAGAGGTTGAAGTGTGAGGCTATCCAAAACATTTATAAACGGTTAAAGTGTGAGTCTATCCAAAACACTTGTGAGAGGTTTTGTCTGAGCCTAAAAACACAAGTTGTAAGGGTTGTGTGTGAGTCATAAAACACAAATTGTATAAGTTAGGTGGGAGCTTGAAAACACTAGTTTAGTTAAATGGAATATCCAATTGTGAAGAATTGGGGAGTGGACGTAGGGTTTGTTAACACCTGAACCACTATAAACATCTTGTGTTTATTTTCTTTTCTCCTTCTTAACTCTTTAAACACCTTACCCTTCTTTGAAATTTTTAATCTCCCACCAATTCAACTCCCTTTTTAGTGCACTAGGCCAACAATATAATACATTAATAATATTAAATTGTAATAATATACTTTAAATAATATAATATACTAGTGATAATATTAAATATAGGGGTGTAAACGAACAAACCAACTTGCAAACTATTCGAGATCTACACGAGATTAATCTAGCCTAACTTGAGCTACTTGAGTATTGAGATAGCCGAATTCAAA
Organism: Omphalea diandra; assembly: GCA_949677035.1. Lineage (NCBI taxonomy): Eukaryota > Viridiplantae > Streptophyta > Magnoliopsida > Malpighiales > Euphorbiaceae > Omphalea > Omphalea diandra. The sequence continues at coordinate 27,606 of CATIWR010165136.1, read as the reverse complement.
TATCAAAATAATTGACTCAAGAGGCTTGCAAATCTAATTGAGGTCAAACATATTCACAAGTCAATCGAATCAACTCGATTACAGTTCAATATCGTGCTCAAGTTTCGAATTTTGAAATTAAGCTCGAGCCTAATAGGGTTCAATAAATTAATAATATTAAATAATTAAATTAATAGTATTAAATTATAATATAATGTATAAAATATATAAATATAATAATGTAAATATAATATTAGGGAGAATATTAAATTTAATATTAAATTAGTAAAATTACAATATATATAAATATATTAAGATAATATATAACTTAAATATTGAATTAATAAAATTAATATATATTAAGAATAAATATATAAATAATATATTTATATTAGATACATATCATATTATAATAATTTAATATTTAATATTAAAAATATATATATTAAGATATTGAGAATATATAAATAAGTAATAATATAATATCAAATTATAATATTTAATCTTAATAAAAAATTTAATGTAAATATAAAATCTTAATATTATATTGACATAATATAATATTGAATTAGTTAATTAAAATTAATATAAATTAATGAATATAAAATCTTAATATTATATTGACATAATATAATATTGAATTAGTTAATTAAGATTAATATAAATTAATGAATAATTAGGTTAATATTATATAATTATAATAATAACAATGTTATAATGAATTTAAAATATTTAAATATTACAATATTAATTTAATAATATAATAGCATTATAACAAAATATAAGATTCAGTAATAATAATATTTAATACCATTAAAGTAATAACATTATAATTTAAAATATGATATTTAATAATAATTAATTTAAAATTAATATAATAGAGGCTAGTGACGGATTGGGCCATCATTAGACTAACGATAGCCCAGTCTATCGCTAGATGGAAAGCCTAGCCTAGGGTCTCTAGGCTAGTGACAGACAATCGTCGGTAGGCTGGAGAGCCTAGCCAAGGCTCTCCAATTAGTGATAGACTGAGTTGTCGTTAGGCTTGTGATAGCCCAGTCCATCGCAAGCCTAGAGAGCCTAGGCTACGCTCTTCAGCTAGTGATGATCTATTGTGATCGACAGACACTAATGGACTAGCGATGGCTCATCGCTAATACCATTAAGGCTACTTTATGGTAGACGCGTCCCTTCCCCTGCATTTCTTTTTCTTTTCTTTTTCCTACTTTTTTCCTTCTTCTTCTTTCTCTTCTTTTCCTTTCCCCCTCCCACCCACAACACCACATGTCCCACCATTGGCAACACTTCCTCAGTTTACAGCTGCCATCTCCTCCTCATCCAGCCCTCTTCTCTTTTTCGTGCAATTTTTTTTTGGGATTTTAGATTTGATTTGGTGTGAATTGGATTGGTTGGTTTGATATCTCTCTCTAGATTCTTGAAGATCTACAAGGTATGTGTTGGTTTTAATTTTTTGTATAGCATTTCATTAATTTTGATTTAGAAAATTTTGTTATTTTGTATGATTTAGTTAGATTCGTTGAAATTGTGTTTTATAATGAAATTACATTGAAGTTATGGAATATGATTTTTTTTCGTAAATAATGTTAAGTTTATAAAATATGAATTTTTTTTTTTGTAAATTATGTTGAAATTATGAATTTTTTTTTTTGTAAATAATGTTAAATTTTAAAATATGAAATATTGATTTTGAAATTTTATTTATTTTTCATAATATTATTTAGTTTGTTTAAATAGGTTTTGTTGCAAATTATGTGAAAATTAGGAAAAGTAATTATGTTTAGGGTTATTATATATAAATTTATAATTGTTAATTATGTGAAAACTAGTTAAAATTTTGAAAATATGTGAAATAAATTAGGCAGTTTTATGTAGTGATATATTTTCAATTTTTAGAGAAAATTAAGTGAATTTTTGAAATTATTTGAATATTGAAAATCATAAATGATTAGAAAATTATGTGGTTAATTGAAAAATTAATTTATTAAAAAATTATGTCATTAAATTTATAATAAATACAAACTAATAAATGAAGTACTAATGTTGTAATGAATTAGAAAATTAGGAATTAATTATTAAATTTATAATTAATTAGAACAATATGAATTAATGAATAAAAATGTAATTAATTAGAAAGTTGGGCGTTAAGTATTGTTATTTCTTTTTGTAATAAATTTAAAAATTAGAAATTGTTACGAATTTATTATTATTTGTAAAATTAATTTGTACTATATTTAGTAGATTTATTAGGAAATAAGATAATAATTAAGACATTAGAAATTAATATTTATGATATTATTTTAAACTGTATATTAATTAGAAAATTTAAAAGTAATTATTAAGGATTAGTTTGGAAATAATTAGTTTATTTATTTATTTAATTGCAAGTTATGAACTACGAAGAATTTATTAGTAATTAAAGAAATAATTTATTTTACTATTTATATTTTTTGGTATATTAATTAGAAATTAAGTTTTAATTTTATGTTATATTATTCTTAGTTATGGAATGTGATGTTCATTTAATTATTGTTATATAATATACACTAATTTGTATAAATTTAGAAAATTGATGATGAGCAAGGATGAGTTTGTGGCATTGATTTGTGACGGATGGTTGCATTAGAAGTGTTTTTTTTGTATAAGTTCTTTCGTATTATTGAGAGTTATGGTTGAAGAAATATTAAAAGTGTTTTTTTTCTTATAGGGTTGTCAATTATTGACCTCATATTGATATTTGGTATGTTCTAGTTATGTTGAAACTCTACTGAAATTTTGTTAAACTCTTAGGATTAAGCTTTAGAAACCCATTTAGTGAATTACCCATATTAAGTGTGAGTAATTCACTAAATTGCCCTATAGGATAGTTTGAAAATGCATTGTTTGATAATATGATATTATTCTTGATGTGCATATTGAAATATGTGTAGATTAATGTGATATAAAATATGTGATAAAGTGTCTATCGCATTTGTTTGTACATGTTTTATATCGTGCAGTTGGGGAATTATGAGGACATACTGTTGAAATATACAATTGCATTGGGACGATAGATAATGCATTTTTGAATGGGTTATGTTCAAACCATGAAAATACATGAAATTGAATAAATCTTAGGTATGAGATTATAAATGTGAAACAAAGTGATATTTGTTTGTCAGTAATATAATTTTAGGCATAAAACAATGAGTTCAAATCGTGAATGGATGTACCGTAAGCTAATTGATAGATTTTTAAATCCAAAATTTTTAAAAGACATGGAAACTTTTATAATGTTTGCTTATAACCATCTAGAATATATGGATGAGAATAAGATAATATGTCCATGTAATCATAGGAGGTGTCAAAATCAACGATATGAGGAAGTTGAAATGGTTAGGTACTATCTGGCTAAATATGGATTTGTACTTGGTTATTATCAGTGGTCTTGACATGGTGAATGATATGTGAGAGCATATTTGGGAACATCAATTAGTGTAAAAGAAATACTTTCCTTTTGTTGTAGATTATCAATTTAATAGAACCTACATGATATGGTATTTTATGCTACTGGTCCATCATTTCATGCAAGTGATGTAGAGGAAGCATCAAATGTTGAAGCATAACATTTTTATAACATGTTACATGCTATAGATAAAGAAGTATGGCTTAGATGTAGTACCATTCACAATTGTTGGTTGTTACTCAATTGTTAAACATTGACGCAGAATATCATATGTCTGAAAGATGTTATGATGACATAGACTAATTAATGCAAAAGTTGTTACCGGTTGATAATGTTATGATCAAGGACTTCTATAGCACAAAGAAATTGATACATGGAATGGGTTTACCAGTAGAAATGACTCATTATTATAAGAATGGTTATGTGTTTTAATGGGGGGAAGATAGCGAGTTGAGTAATTGTAAGTTTTGTGTATTTCTACAGTATAAGCCATCTAGTGTTTGAAGTACTAAGTGAAAATCGACAATTGTTTACAAGAAAATGCACTACTTTACTCTCACTCCAAGATTACAAAGGTTGTATGCATCCAAAGCCATGACTAAAGATATAAGATGACATGCTAAGCATGTTGAAAAAGAATATGGCATGATGAGGCATTGCTCAAACTCATGTATCCTAGCCTAAAATGAGACAAGAATGATTGATGGACTATTTGCAAAATGAAATCTAGATCTATGGTGGAAGTTTTGATCATCAATAATGAACCTTTCCAAGATGATGACACAAAGACTCATGAAATCGACCTTCAGGTTGAAGATTGATGAATGAGCTTGAATGATCCAACGAGTTCATTTATTATGATTAGAGATAGTATTATCACAACTCCATTTATAATATTTAAATTATAATGCTTAAATATAAATGAATTTTTACACATAAATATTTAAATATTTCATAGGATGCGAGAGAATAATCGATATCGTGGGAGTTCATCAGGGCAAGGTACTAGTCAAGGCCAACATGATAGGCCTTCTTCTTCATCACCTTATCTACCATTATCTAATCAGCCCACTCCATCACCTTCGGCTCCTCTAATTACAACATCACCTTCACATTCTTTGCCTTTTTCACCAATTGTTGCACCTCTACAAGCGGCTGCTTGTGATACTTCCACTGCATCGGTAGTTGAACCTTCATCTACTCATTGACCTAAGATACAGCTCGTTGGTAATCGGCCAAAATGTATCCTTGAAGACATTTGGAATATGTGAAAGCAAAAATAGGATACGCAAGAATTTCCAGCTCGATTTGCCAAAGCTTCTAGGAACAAATGACCAAAGACTAGAGGGGTTGGAACTGGATTGTTTTGTCATACAACTAGATCTAGATCAGTCCTTGAGCACACTTTAGATTTGGTTAGTTTATTTACTTATCCTTTTTTTTTTATTTCATAAAATATTCCAACTGAAGTAAAATAAAAAATTTATTTCAAGAGAAAGAACTAAAATGTCTGGTCATAGATTTTTAGGTTTTCAAGAAGACACATATTAAAAAGAGCGATAAAAAATTTATTGATGAAAATCACATGACTTCAATATGAGTTAAATAAAAATCAATGCACTATTTCTCATTTTGAATAAATTCTATTAACTTCAATTATTTTTCATAATGACTATTTATATTTATTAAGATGCAGTGGAAAAAAAGTAATACTGAAACTACTTCACAACTACATGAAGGGTACTGAGGAATCTCAAGCTATCGACATCAACTAGTTATACTTGGACACTGTTGGAGGATATAAGAAGAGCATAGTGTAAGGACTTATCTTGCATCATCTCTTACTCAGTTACAACATATATGGCTCCAGACCTAGAATTAATGTTGCACCTTAGGAGCCAGGTCCGAGATAAGGTTCGAGTTGAGCTTTAAGAGGAGTTTCGAGATGAGCTTCAATAACAGTTTGATGCGTGGTTTGAGGCCATGCAACTGAGCATGCAATAAATGTTAACTTCTAAGTTAGCTACTATACATAGTTAGATCTCTGATACTAGCACCCCCAATAACAACTTCACCTCCAGAGGACAATGATTATGTAGAGGCACATGATAACAACAAAGGTGATTAGGTTTTTTTTTTTTATATTTATGTATTTTATATGTACAATGTTATTGTATATTATGTCCCTTTTAATATTAATTTTAATAAAATTTCAAATATAACAAATTTAATAATATAAAATTTTAATATAAAAATATTAAATAAAACTACAGTGATGAAATAGTGACAAAATACCAACAAAATTACGATGTAATAATAATAAAAATTTACCACATTAGCAACAAATTAGCAACAAAAATTTTCATCGCTATACTTAGTGATGAAATGAGCACAAAAATTTATGTTGCTAAAATTTTCTCATTATTTCATCGCTAAACTTAACGACGGAATCGTGACACAAATTTTTATCACTAAAGTTTCTTAGTAATATCAGCGACAGAAACATAGCAATAAAAATTTGTATTGATATTCTGTCACTAAGCCTAGCGATGAAATGAAATCAATCACTACAATTTAGTGGCAACCCGCCTAGCGACAGACATTAATTCGTCAGTAAGCAAGCTTAGTGATAGAATTTGCATCTTTAGTGTTGAAAAATTTTGTTGCTAAACGACAGATTTTTAGAGTGCTTTATGAAGGAGTTTTTCTTCAATTATGTCGGCTTTCTTGATTTAACATATTTGAACTTAATCTACTTGTATGTATGAATGGCCATATATATGCAATGCTTCAGGTTCTTGATCATTGAGCAAAATTTAAAGTCTAGAGTTAGTCCTAACATGTTAAGCTAGAGGATTGAAACCACATGAATAATTTGACTTTTAAAGATATCAACGAGTTATTCAAGAAACTTAATGCATTTTTATTAAATTTTGTAACCACAAGAGTAGACATAATTTTAGTGATAATAGTCTTAATTTTGCTCGAGAGAGATAATTGGGTAATTTAGGAAGAATCATCTTCAAACACAACTCATTCATATTGAAGATAAAACTCTTGGTATAATTGTGGAATAGTATTGTGGTGTACCCAAAGTCTCTAGAAGCCATTTTCATAAGAATATTTTTCCATTTAAATTTTGTTTGTTAACTTAATTTAGAATTTTTAGATTTTAGATCAATTATTTCTTCATAATTTGATTGCTAGATAATATAAAATTTTAGTTCTTATGAGCACTTGTATGAATCAATCCTCCTGAGAACAATCTCCACTTTTATTATATTACTTGAAACGATTTGTGCACTTGCAAGGTTTTATAAATAACAATAGAATTATTGTTGCAAATAAGACATTAATCATGACAAGTTTTATTGTCATACATGAAATAGACTTTTACTTATAAATATATAAGATACAAATCTAGTGATAGTAATTATTGAGATTAAAAATTTATTTATGACTTTTTAAAATTATGTGATAATATTGATGGTCACAAAATAGTTAATTTCTTGTAATAATGTGTTTCTTGTAATGATATGTATGTATGTGTATGAAGAAACTTCCATAATAAAGTATTGAGCCCGAACAAAATTAAAAGCTAATGAAGCTAAAGCATGTGCCACAATATCAGCCTTTATTAAAATCCAATGTAAATTACTAAAATGGAAACTATAAATGAGTTATTTCATCTTACTAGCCAATACAACAAAATAGCTCCTCATTACTACTGGAAGAAGAAATCCCTCCCAATAAGCAAAAAACCACTTTCAAAATTCTCACAACATGCAACAACACTTTTAGCCTTAATATAAGAGATACCCAAGCCCTTTTCGAAGTTTAAACAAATAATGACAATTTGAAACTCATCAAGCTTGGGAGGATGAGCAATAAAGTTTATCATTAACCAATCACCATTTTATACATGCCCTTGATAACAATACCTAAGCCTACTCTTACACCTAGTATTGATATTAAACATATGATAGACATGTGTAGGTGTTATCCATCCTTATAGATGTGTTTGTGATAAGGCAAAAATATGAATGTTGGACTAGATTGTGCGAACCTAAGTCAAGACTTTCTTTTGATCTTGACAATATAGATTGAAAGTTTTAATGTCAATTTTAAGTGTTGTTTTTACAGTTTATAAGAGTTATCTTCATTGGAAGTCAAAATCTTCATCTTTTAAAAGGACATTTAAAGTGGCGTCCCTATTCTCATTTCGCGATCGCGAGTTTTCAATTTCCATTGTGGGGCTAAAAATAGCAGTGGAAAACCCTGTTTGTGTCTAACGGTTAGTCCACATGTCAGTTGTCCATTGGTTGTTTAGGAAAATATAGTCATTGTGTTCTAACCATTATCAAAAGTCGCGATCGTGAGATACCTAAGTCTTGGGCGCAACTGAAACCGTGAATTCCTTTGTGACTTGAGCTCACTTCTTTTGGCTATGTTGCGGCTGCAACTTTCCTCGAGAATTCGAGGCCTTTCCTTTGCCCTTAAGCATAGGTGGCTTAGTGTTAAGAGCATCTCTCTTCCCTATGACCTCAAAACTTAAAGTTTGAGGTGTTCATGCTCTAATGAATGCAGTGAGTGAAGAAGTAGATGATGAGGCTCCATTGAAGCCTAGATCATGTATAACTAAAGGAGATCTTTGAGATACAATAAGTGTATCCAAAGCTTCCTTCCCCTTGTGAAATTTAGAGATAGAGTTTCTAAGTTCTATAACTTCATCCTTTAAAGAATTATTTTCCTTTCTCAAGGAGTTAAGAAAGGATGAAGACTTAAAAAGACTCTCTAAAGACTTTTTGAGTTCTTCATTCGAAGTCCTCAGTTCACTTATAAGATTGTTCAAGGATTTAAATTCATCCTCTAACTTGGAACATTTTTTCTTGTAAGTTTTCATTTATGACTTATATTTGTCACATTTCAAAGTGAGAGATTCTAAAAGCTCATCATCTATATCATCAAATGCATTATAATCATCATAAGAGTATGGAGAAGTATCTTTAAATGTTTGAATTATTTTGCATTTATTTTTTTATATAAATTTTTCATGCAATTTATGTTTCATCCATTTATCTTCTTATGTGACATATTGTGATCAATTGTGCAAAATCACTTTTGTTTGCTATTCTAATTTGAGTTTGTATAATTGACAAGTTTGTGGTCATTCCCCATTTTCTCTCTTATTCCCTCCTCTTCCTCTCTTTTTGTTCTTGACAAAAGGGGAAAGATAATGGACTGAATATACAAAAAGGGAGAAAAAATTAAACGACATGTGTAATAAGCTAAGACAATGATCTTATTAAAATAACTAAGGGGGAGTATGGATTGAGGGGGAGCAATTTCATACTTATGATTTGAATCACATCACAATCATTCTCTTAGTAACATGCATAATTGATTTTTTTATCCTTTATATATTCAATCTAGATTGTCAAAATCAAAAAGAGAGAGATTGTTGGACTAGGTTGTGCAAACCTAAGTCAAGACTCTCTTTTAATCTTGACAATATAGATTGAAAGTTCTAATGTCAATTTTAAGTATTGAAAGTTCTAATGTCAATTTTAAGTGTTGTTTTTACAGTTTATAAGAGTTATCTTCATTGGAAGTCAAAATCTCCATCTTTTAAAAGGATATCAAAATTCGAGGTCAGTATCCCCTAAATCGCGACCGCGATATTGCTTTAAGAATGGATGAACCTAGGCCAGAGGAATTCGCGGGGAAATTCACAGTCACGGAATAGCCGAAAGAAGTGAACTTGAGTCACAAAGGAATTTGTGGTCTCAGTCACGTCCAAAACTTAGGTATCTTGCGATCGCGACTTTTGATAGTGGTTAGAACACAATGACTATATTTTCTTAGACAACCAATGGACAGTTAACACGTGGGCTAACCGTTAGGTACAAATGGAGTTTTTCACCATGATTTTTAGCTCCACAATCGAAATTAGAAATTTGCGACCTCGAAATGGGAGTAGCGATCGCGACTTTCGCCTGAAAAGCATTTAATGCTAAATCTACCTAGCACTTCTTGGAGATCATAGTTTTAGAGTAACCTATTTTTGGTGGATGTGGGCTATAAATACTCCACCAAACTGATGTTAATGCAAAAGAATAACTATTGGTAGTGGCAAAACTCTTACAAAGTTAATTCTTTACTTTAATTTCTTATTTCTTTATACATAGTTTGGTATGAGCTTTAAACACCTTGTGTAGGGTTTGAGAGAGAGCCTTTGAATAGAAAACTCTTAGTTAGGTTTGAGAGTTAGTCTAGTTGTAAAACTATTGTATAGGTTTGAGTGTTAGCCTTGGAAAAACACTTGTAAGGTTTAGTGTGAGCCTAAACACTAGGTTGAGTATGAGCCTTGGGAAAACACTTGTAAGGTTTGGTGTGTGCCTACACACTAAGTTGAGTGTGAGCTTGTAAAACACTAGTGATTGAGTGAGGAGTGGATGTAGGGTTGGTTAATACCCGAACCTTTATAAAACTTTTGTGTTCATTCTTCTCCTACTCTTTCTTTAATTTTTCATATTTGTGAGCTTCCTCCAAAATCAAAAATTCAAAATTGCCACCAATTCAAGCCCCCTTCTTGGTGCACTAAGGCCAATAATGAATAAACTTGATAACAGTCTTATAATCAGTTTGTAATCTAATTACCATATTGATAACCTCTTCCATAATTAATTATTTCCTATAGAAGTGTAAAACATTCTACTATACCATATGACCCATAACACCAACAAAAAGAATTACAAACTGGAACCAGTATAAGATTTAAAGTTTGAGTAAACCAACATCCTAACAACCATGCAATTGTCATAAGAGCTTATATGTAGTAGGGTTTGCCTTCATAATTGTTAAACCCATGAATAATCTCTCAAGGTATGCCCTATAATTTCCATATTCAAATGGTAATATAAGCAAGAAAGGGAGATATTGACTCCTCAGCAAAATAAATAAAATGATTCATTAGGATAAGATTTCATGTCTTCCATAAAAGTTCTTAACTTATAGAGGATATACACTTTCCATATAAAAAATTTCTTGAACAAGGTTATAGTTCCACATAAGCCTATTTGTTAATAAGAAAGCAATCATAAGTGAGTTGATATCAACCTTAGAGCATGAAAACCATACTCTAAAACTATTTTGTTTTTTAGCCAAAGATCACCCTAAATTCAAATAGGATGCTCATTCCTTATAATCCATCTTGAACCCTTAATCATCAACCTACTGCTATAATGTTCCTCCATGTTTAACTTGATTTGTAATCCCTAGGAGTTTATAAGATGAGGCATGGATAATATCTAGCCTTTAATGTTCTAGTTATAAGGCAACCTATGTTAAGATGTCATACCTATTTCATCGTACTAAGAAAAAGTGAATGTCTCAAAAGCCCATTCCACCTTCCCTTTTATTAACTATCAAATCTTTCTAGGAGACCTAATGGATACATCTTTCCTTAGCTTGTTTGTCTTATCAAAACTTTGACACCAACATATTAATTGATACAATCATAAATATATAATGGTAGCTTAAAGCAACTCATCAAGTATGATAGAGTAGATGATAAATTTAATCATAACTTTTTTTTTTTTTTACTCTTGACAAATAACTTTCCTTTCATTCCTTATATGTGTATGTGCGGGTGTGTGTGTACTTATATGTGTATGTACATGTATATGTATATATATGCATATAAGTATACATACATACATACATACATATATACAGATAAATAAATAATTTTATAAAATAATATATTTTACATACTTTACAATGTGTCTATATATATATATATATAAAAGTAAAAAGATACGAATTTTGAGTTTTGAACAAAAAAGAAAATTACATGTGAGATTGGTAGAACAAAAGTGAGAGAGGATGAGACATATAAAAGGAAGAGACATCTCTTTCTAAATAGGAATTCATTTGTTGGTTTAACTTACCAAGCAACCCTTTAATAATTTAGGTTTTTCAATCAGTTCAATTTGAATTAAATTGATAATAAAGTTTAAATTGTGAAATTTTGGTTAATAAGTTTGATTTGGTTTTTAGATTTTCTAAAAATAGAATTTTGGTTTGGTTTTGAAGATTTTTAAAATATTTTACTAGGTCAATTTTTGTGGTCTTATACAAATTATACAAATCATGTCATGTAATCTATTTTACAAATGTGTCCATTTTAGGATTTAAGATCTAACATGATTAGTTAAATGGATCGTGTTCCGATTGAGGATTTTTGTATCATAACATGTCTAGATACAATACAATTTGACATGACATGATATAAATTGCCAATCCTATTATCAATCAACATATTAGAAACTAGCCTTTTGACTTTCTTATAATTATATGAAGGCCTAAATACTTGGCATGCTACCTTATTTGTCTAAACCCTAACAAATTGGCAATATGCGGTTTGAGAGAATTTGAAATATTTTTACTAAATGCAATCTCTAATTTCTTTTAGTTAATTTTTTGACTTAAGGATAGTTCAAAGAGTCTAAAATTGTAGTGATTCTTTATGCCTTAGTTAAAAAAAAAAACTTTATTAATTAGAAGACTGTCATTTAAAAAAAAAACTTGAAATATGGAAGGAGTATGTTTATAAATTTTGGCTCCTTTGATCTCCACAACTATAATTGCATCAAGCAAAGATTGAGACAAAAATTAGTATAAAGCAAGAAAAGATAAGAAAGATTCTTGAAAGTGACCATCTAATAAAATGGAGCAAGAAACAAAATGAACACAATTCATGATAAGAGTAACCCAAGAGCTATTAAATTCTAGTTTGAGCACTATTTTTTATTAAAAAAACTCATTTAACTCTATAAAATGCTTTGCTTATATAAAGTTTAGGAGCAAATTGGCTTTTCTTTACTGTTTCTTTTATTTTTCATTAGATAAAATATTTCAAACCTATAAGTGTTTGATTTATGATCAACCTATTGGAGGTCAAGGATGATTGAGATTCAAGAATAATCTTATGAAGGTAAATCTTAAGTCTATTAGCAATTGATTTTATAACTAATTTAACAGCCTAAGATCCATAAGGGGTTTTGGGTTTTAATTTTTGGAACAAGCACAATAAAAGTGATTTATATAAGTTAGATTTGCAAGATAATTAAGAATATTAAGAACAAATTTGAGGGCATTGGACTAATAATATCTAAGAAGAATGATAAAATAAAATAGGTATATCATTTATACCTGACACTTTCATGAGATGGCGCTGATTAAGGGCAATCACCATCTCCTTCTTGGTGAATGGATAATAGAAATTCTTTTAGTATATACTTTTAGGTTAGGAATTAGGTGTTTTTCTTGTTTTCTGAGTATTTTTATTCTAAAACAAGTCATTTATGTCTCTTAATTGCTTTCATAGGAAATTCTAAAAACAAATAAGCTTAATTATAGTTTTCAAAAAGTTTGCATGGGTTATTGCATGGTCCATGCATTATACCATATGGGAATGAAGAGTTGACCAATTAGCAACATTGATTATGGTAGTAATTAAGAACATAGGCTAATGCATGGACCATGCGTCGAGCCATATAGATCAGTCAAGACAGAACATCAAATATAGGAGAGTGTTTCTATTAAGCAACAAAAGAGACCTAGTTGATTCATTCAATAAGAGTGGACAAGAGGCAGATTGGAGAGAAAAATTTAAATTTATCATCTACTCTAAGTTTGTGAGAGAATTTAGGAGATTTTAGAGAGTTTTTCTTAGAATTCATTATTTAGGGCAAGATTATTCTTTTTAGGGATTTATTCTTCTTATTTCAATGGGTTCTTTAATTATGTTTCTTCTTCCTTTCTTAGAATGAACTAACTTGTCTATTCTAGGGATTAGGGCGAAAGCACTACCTTTTTTTTTATGATTATATAAAGAGATTTTATTCAATGGTGTTGGATTTCCTTGATTTAATGTGTTTAAGCTTAATTTACTTAGATGTATGATGGCCACATATATTTTAGGGTTGAGATCCTAGATCATAGAGAGAAAGTGAAAGTCTAAAGTTAGTCATAATACATTGAACTAGAGAATTAATACCACGAGAGTAGGATTAATCTCTAGAGATGTTCAAAGGATATTCACAAAATCTAATGCATTACTATTGAGTTTTGTGGCCATGAGAGTAGACATAACCTTAGTAGTAATAGATCTAATTTTGCTTAAGAGAGATTATTAGGTAATCTAGGAAATCCATGGGCAAGGATAATTCATTCACTAAAAAAATAGAATTTTCTATGTAATTGTGAAAGTATTGTAGTGTACCCGAATTCCCTAGAAATCATTGTACATAAGAGTTTTCTTAATTTAAATTCTATTTTAATTTATTTTAGAATTCCAAATTTTTAGATTTATTATTGTTCATTATTCGGTTGCTAGATAGTAAGGAAATTTAATTCTTTGGTACTTGTAAAAATTAGTCCTTATGGGAACGATTTTTACTCTTTAGTATATTGTAAGAGTTTTACGCACAACCAGTTTTTGGCATTGTTCCCAGGGATTGATTTTTCATAATATCAATTCGAATTAAGATTTTTATTAATCTAGTATTAAATTTTTCATTTTAATAATTTTGGTGATTCTAATTATGTTTATTTCTCTTAATAGGTGAATCTTTTGGTGTATGTGATGGTTGAAAATTTTAGAGTTATTCAAACTTGATCCTAAAATCAAGCGTATGTTTCACATCAAAATTCACATCCAACTACAGAAGAAGAATTCATAAAGGGTGACCATGGCCGATGATATAGAAAGAGAAAGAAAGATGAATGGTAGAGAACTAAATAGAGGATAAAGAAATAGATAACTAAGATATTGTGGGATTTTGCATGCCTCAAAATTAGGAAACACGATCAAGCATATTAAGACTAGTTGTCACCAACAATAACTTTAAAATTAAACCAACAATCATACAGATGGTACAATTACATACATTTAGGGGTGAGGGTACTAAAGACCCGAATGCTCATATTTTTCTACCTTTATAAAAATCTATGCAACTTTTAAGATCAATGGAGTGACTCATGATACTATTAGATTGTGGTTGTTCCCTTTTTCTTTGCGAGATAGGGTAAAAAGATGGTTGAACTTCATGGCACTTAATTCATTTACTATTTGGGATGCACTATCTCAGGCATTCTTAGTAAATTATTTTCCACCAGGCAAAACTGCATAAATAAGACAAACAATTACAAGTTTCCAACAAGAATTGGGTGAGACATTATATAAAGCATGAGAGAGATTTAAAGAGTTACATAGGAGATGCCCTAATCATAGCTTGTCGAATCGATTGTTAGTCCAAACATTCTACAATGGGCTTAACCATTTGGTACACATTACCCTTAATGTTGTAACTAGAGATGCATTAATAAGGAAATCAACTGATAATGTTTATGCTTTATTAGGCTTTATTAGAAGAAATGGCTTCCAATAATTACTAATGGGAAGAAAGAGGAATTAGCAAGAAAGTTGCAAGCATCCATGATATTGATGCTTACACCATGCCTAATGCTAAGGTAGATGTTTTTGCAAACAAATTTGATGGGAGGTGAGTGTGCATGCTATTAGCACACCAATGATGAGTTATGAATGGTGCGGTAAAGGACACTTGTGTACCAAATGTCAAATTGGAAATTTTATTGCTCAAAATTTTGTTGAGCCAATGCATTATGTAACCAATTTTAATAGGTAAACCCATAATTTGTATTCCAACACCCATAACCCCAAGTAGAGGAATCACCCTAACTTCTCCTAAAGCAATCAAGCTAACTAACTCAAACCTTTTCATCCCTCTAGTTATCCTCAAAGGCAACAAGGTGGTCTACCTATAGGCCAACACAATCAACAAAAGGAGAAATAACCATAGGATATACAAAAATTCCTGATAGAAAAGTTTGAGACCAAATTAGAAAAGACAGATAAGCTTTAATTAAGGTTTACCAAAGGCAACAAGGTGGTGTACCAATGGGCCAACATAATCAACAAAAGGAGAAATAACCATGAGATATTCAAAAAATTTTGATGGAGAAGTTTGAGAAGGTTGAGACCAAATTAGATAAGATAATCAAGCTTGAGTTACAGGTGAACCAAATGGAACAACACAACAAAAATTTGGAGATGCAAATTGGTAAGTTGGCTAATAATTTTAATGCTAGATCACAAGCAACACTGCCTAACAAGACTAAAATTAATCAAAAAGAGCAATGTAAGGCACTAACCGAAGAGTGAGACTAAAAAGGTAGCTCTAAAAATAATAGAAAAACCTAAAATTAAGGGGCAGTAGCAAATTTCAGACCGGATGGCAATCATGAAGTAGAAGAAGTTAAGAAAGGTGAAGGAAGTAAGTGTACACCAGTGAAACCATATGTTCCGCCTATTCCATTTCCCCAGAGGTTGCAAAAATAAAAGCTAGATAAGAAATATGCCAAGTTTTTGAAGATGTTTAAGCAACTTCACATTAACATTCCATTCGTCGAAGCATTGGCACAGATGCCCACATATGCAAAATTCCTCAAAGATCTTTTATCTAACAAGAGAAAGTTGGAGCAATTTGAGACAATCACTTTTTCAAAGGAGTGTAGTGCTATAATTCAAAATAAGCTTCCCCTCAAACTTAAGGATCCAGGCAGTTTTTCCATTCCTTGTCAATTTTTTGTTACAAATTTGATTGAGGATGATGTGATTTAAGTGCAAGTATTACTCTCATACCTCTTTCTGTTTGCAGGAAATTAAATCTTGGTGAAATTCAACCAACCACAATTACTTTGCAATTAGCTTATCGTTTTATCAAATACCTGGTAGGAGCAGTGATGCTTAATTAAGGGGCATCACCATCACATGATAATTACGAGATTGCAAATGCAACCTATTTCTTAAAAGCAAAGCTTCCATTTAAAACTTTTAGGTTTGAGGAATTAGGTCAAGGTATGACCCTCGCCCTTCATTCCATTGAAAAAGCTCCAACCTTGGAGCTAAACCTCTTCCTTTTTATTTTAAGGTATGCTTGCCTTGGTGAAAACCAAACTCTTCTAGTGATTATTTCAGCACACTTGACTAAATTATAGGAGGAAAAGTTATTAAGAGAGTTAAGAGAAAGGAAAACAACCATAGAATGGAACATTAGTGATCTAAGAGGAATTAGTCATTCTTTTTTCATGCATAGAATTCTTATGGAATATGGTCACAAGCCATCCATTGAGCACAAAATGAGATTAAATCCTAATATGAAAGAAGTAATGTAAGCTATAATTTCAAAACTCTTGGATGCAGGTATTATATATCCAATATTCGATAGTTCAAGGGTTAGTCTCGTGCAAGTTATGCCTAAGAAAGGTGGGATGATTGTAGTTGTCAATGAGTAAAATGAATTGATTCCTACAAGGACAGTTATCGAGTGAAGAGTATGTATAAATTATAGGAAGCTTAATAAGGCCACTCGAAACGATCATTTCCCTTGATCAAATGCTTAAAAGGCTTTCAAGTTGTGTCTATTACTACTTTTTGGATGGTTATTCTGGATACAACCAAATTCTTATTGCTTTGGAAGACCAAGAGAAAACCACCTTCACTTACCTTTATGGCACATTTGTTTTTAGGAGAATGTCATTTGGTTTGTGTAATGCTCCATTTACATTTTAGCAGTATATAATGGTAATTTTTAATGATTTAGTTGAGAAAATTATTAAAAATATTATGGATGATTATTCAGTATTTGGAGATTCATTTGATGCATGATTAGTTAATCTTTCCATGGTTTTACAACGATGTAAAGAAATGAACTTAGTTTTGAATTAGGAGAAGTACCACTTCATGGTATAAAAAGGTATGGTACTTGGCCACAAAGTGTCCGCAAGAGGCATTAATGTAAATAGAGCAAAAATATAGATAATTGAGAAGATGCCTCCACCTACATCCATTAATGGAGTTCAAAGTTTTCTTAGTAACATAAGATTCTACTATCGCTTTATTAACAATTTTTCTAAGATTAGAAAATCTCTTTGCAATTTGCTTAATAAAGATGTTGTATTTAATTTTGACAAACAGTGTTTTGATGCTTTTTGTAGGTTGAAGCATGTCTTAACTTCAGCAGCTATCATAGCAACCCTAGATTGGAGTCAAACATTTGAGCTAATGTGTGATGCGAGTGACTATGCTATCAGAGCTATCTTGGGCCAAAAAAGGGACAAGCAAATGCACATCATTTATTATGCTATCAAGACTCTTAACAAAGCTCAAGTTAATTATGCTACTACGAAGAAGGAACTATTGGTTATAATGTATGCATTTAACAAGTTCAAGTCATATTTGGTGGGTTCCAAGGTCTTAGTACATACAGACCATGCTCAATCAAGTACTTATTGAGCAAGAAAGATATTCATCCTTGCTAATCAGCTGGGTACATTTACTGCAAAAATTTGATCTTAAAATTAAGGACAAAAAGAGGGATTAAGAATGTTGTTATTGGCCATTTGTCTCGAATTCAACCTCAAAAAAATGGAAACAATAGTCTAGAAATCAAAGAAGAATTTCTAGATAAACAACTGTTTATGATGAATGTTGGTACACCTTGGTATGCAAACATTGTCAACTGCAATATAAGTAGAATTATACCTTCAGATATGTCATACTAGCAAAAGAAAAAGTTATTGGCAGATTACAGACATTATTTTTTGGAGGAACCTCTTCTTTATAAACATTGTGTTGATGGACTTATTAGGAGGTATGTGTCTAAGGAAGAAGTTCATGGTATTCTAATGCATTGTCCCTCTTTGGAGAATGGTGGTCATTTCAGCACCACCAAAATAGTTGCGAAGGACTTACAAAGTGGTTTCTATTGACCAACGATGCTTGAAGATACATGAAAATTCATCCATTCTTGTGATCATTTCTAAAGGACATATAACATATCGAGATGTCAAGAAATGCCATTGAACAATATCCTTGAAATAGAATTATTCAATGTATGGGGCATTGATTTTATAGGGCCATCTCCTTCATCCTATAGATAACTCTACATTATAGTTGCAATAGATTATGTATCAAAATGGGTTGAATCACTTGTTTCACCAACAAATGAAGCTAAGGTGGTGACTATGTTTATTAAGAAGTTCATTTTCTCAAGATTAAAAGTGCCTAGACCAATTATCAGTGATGATGGAACTCATTTCTGTAATAGGCAGTTTGAAACTTTGCTCAAAAATCATGGAGTCACATGTAAAATAGTCTCCCTGTATCATCCACAAACTAGTGGACATGTGGAAATTTCAAATAGGAAGCTAAAGCATATTTTGGAGAAAATAGTGTCAAATTCAAAAAAAACTTGGTCGCACAAACTTGATGATGCAATATGGGTGTATAGAATAACTTTCATGACGCCCCTTGGCATGTCACCTTATAGGTTAGTCTATGGCAAGGCATGTTATCTCCCTATGGAAGTAGAGCATAAGGTATACTAAGCTATTCTAAATTTTGATCTAAAAAAGACCAGAGAAAAATTAAATGAGTTTGATAAAATTCACATGAATGCTTATGAAAGTACTAAAATTTACAAGGAGAAAACAAACTTGTGGCACGACAAGCATATTCATAAACGTTCAATCGAAGTGGGATAACAAGTTTTATTATTTAATTTTAGGCTGAAACTATTCCCTATGAAGTTAAAATCACACTGGTCTGGACCATTTATAGTAGTGCATGTGTTCCCGCATGAAATTATGGAACTAAAAGGAACAAATGGAAACACATTTAAAGTTAATGTCATATTTCTGTAGAGAAATAATGCAAACAAGAGAAGTTCTTCTCCTTAGAGCCCCAACAAAACAAATTTCAAGGAAAGTCGAACTACTGACTATAAACAAGCACTTTGTGGGAGGCAACCTAATGAATTCTAACCCATTTAGATTCATTTTCTTCTACTTTAATTTTTTGCATAAATTGCATTTTAATTTGTAAGCATCATAGATTTTTTTTTATTCTAAAAATAAGAATTTAGGTTACAATTTGAATGAGTTAATCATAAGATATTCGTAATTTTTCTATTTCATTTTAGAATTGGTATCAATAATAATTTAATTTTATTTGCGGGATAATTTAAAAAAAAATGTTTAAACTTTTAGATGCAGTGTCCATGCCATTGGCCATACAAGAAAGGCACTGTAGTAGAGAAAAGGAATGAAATCCAGTATTGGGCTTGATATTTCATAAAGATGGACGAACTGGGTTTCAGAATCACATGGGTTGAGAAGTAATCTAGGTTGAAATGGGAATTGAGCCAACAAAATAAAGGAAATGTTATGTTTTAATGGAAGACTGGGCCAGTTTTTAATGTTAATGAACAAATGGGCTTAGTCCTGCGGAAAGAAAAGAATGATTTTAAATTTTAAAATTCTTCTTCCTCTTCTAAACATTAAAAGAAGTTTCCATTACCCTTTTCATTTCCCAACCGTAAACCACCCAACCGGCACCCCACTTCCTTAACCATTACCCTACTTCCAATAACCCATTAGCCCATAACCATAACCATTAAACCATTCCCATATAAACCATATTCTCTCCTCTTTAACATTTTCCCTTAAAAGTTGCACCTCACGACCTCATTCTTCCAAAACGAACATAACTCTCTTCTCCCTTACATTTCACTTTTCTTTTACCACCATTTTTAACTATGTCAAGGGCGAAACAAATAGCAGAAAAGAGGGCCTTAGAACACAGTTCTCCCTCCGCCTATTATGATGATTGCACCAACTCTGACTTGGAGACACCTTAACTAGCACCACTGCCCAAGGATCTATGAAAATAAACCTTGAGTTCCTCGATGAAGCACACGCAGAGAGATACCAGAAATTGAAAAAGAGAGGTTTCAAAGCAAACAAATTTTGTTATAGTGAAGCACTACATACTTTTCATATGAAGAGCGAGGTGGATCGTCTGTTAGAAGGAGTGGGTCTATGCGAGTTTATCGAGATGAGACTACCATCCTTTAACGGTGTTACCCTTGAGTTCCTCACCACTTTAGCACCAGGCCATATTGGAGATGATGCTCAATCGAAATAGTTCACATGTCAGCTATTCAAATAGCATCAAAAATATACTTTTTGTTTTTTTTAATCTCATCTTTGACTTTCTTAAAGAAGGCCTTTGAATTCCTCCATTGGAGTACAGTGAATAAGCTTTTTGAGACGAAATCACAGCCAAGGAATCAAACCTTATGGCTAACATATTCAAGTCATATGAGATCCAGAGCTTACCCCCTCGCTACATTCACCGCCTTTTTGCCTACACCTTGTTTACAAGGGCAAAAAATACAAGTTTTCTTTCGTGCAATGATTTGTTTTTTATAGTGTATTATGAAAAAGAAACGACCAAATTTGGGCGTGTGGCTATTCCAACACCTTATGGCAGTAGCCACAACCACAAAAGGAAAATTATGGCTAGGTTTATAGCCACTGCCATTACCATAGTTTATCGGACTTTCAAGTACCAAGACTACATGATGGCACCGATAACACAATTGAATACCTCAATTGCTCTTACTTGTTACAAGCTCAAATTGCTAAGGAGCCTAACAAATATGTGCTAGTTCATAGAGATTTTCAGTTTGAGCATGATAAAGAAGAGGAGATACCCAGAACAACCTATACCTAGTTAGCAGTACAAATCTAAGAGGTAGACATGAAGGTTCAAACTATGTAAAAGCAGCTCAAGGCATTGTACGCATTTATGGGTTTCACTCCACCACCACCTATATCGTAATAGAATTTTTTTTCTCTTTTCTTAGTTGATTTTAAGTTTCAAACAAGGGGTTTACTTTCTATTTTGTTTTGGATATTATCTTGTCTGTGGATATTTTGTCTTTTTATTTTTGTGACTTGTGAATGTTGGATTGTGGAAAAGTACATTTTATTGCAGATACATAAAGTTAATTTTTGTGCATGAGCAATGTTATGTTTTAACCTTAGATTAGCAGGTCAAGAAGCTACAATGTCAAATTGCAAAATTGAATTACTATGTGCAATGGGCACTTGTGAATTGTTGATTGATATTGTGTGTGAGAACTGATTCTGTTAAGTATCAATTTCATTATTGCACTTTCAGTTTTAAGCAAATTGACTGATTAACATGTAATCAATGTTTCATATTATAAATATATTGGGACATATGGTTTATGAATAGGCAACAGTTGTGAATTATCAGGTTGGCTCCAAACCAGGAGTGGATTACAGATTGTTACAAAATTTGTTTTGGAATTTTGTCATGTATCTGAAACGTGTGATTAGTTTGAATTAGTTAAACTGCAGAGCTGAAGTAGAAGGACATTCTCATCTAAGGCATTTGTGAATCGTTGATGTGTTCGATCCCATTTTCAGTTGCTATGTTTGGGACTAGGTTGTTATGCATATCAAAGAAGCTTGTAACTGCTCACTATGAGATTTTCTTGTACATTGTTTTCACCATATGTAAAGTCTATAGGATCGAAAGGAAATTAGATTATGTTATTTTGGACATACTATAAGTTTCATATGAATTATGTGTCCAATTAATTTCATATGATAGTTGTAATTATATAGCTACAGATTTGATGACTATCATTGCTTCTTTTATTTCAAAAAAACCCAAAAAATAGAAAAAGAAAAGTTGAGAATTTATGAAGTTTTGTTGAGTTAAAGTTGGCATCATTTTGGGCTCACAATTATATAAGAGCATTTTACACTTAATTTTCTCATAAGTTGGTGTAAAATTATAATAAATGGGATAATTATAGTTGATAATGTAGTAGGAGTTTTTAATATTTCGTGAATAAACTTGATTCTTGAAATTCTCTTGCTTGTGCTTTTTATCATTTCCTTTGTAAGCCACTAAACTCTAGTCACATTACAAGTCAATAAAGACTTTTTTATCCTTGCTTAAATGTCCAATTACATTAGTGGAGATTGATTGTGTGCACTTGCTTATAGAATTTATTGTAACATTATGTTATAAGGAGTTTTTGTAACATTAACTTGTATGATGTTTGATTTTGATTTGCATTAGTAGAGAGAAAGATGTATTGTGGTTTTTATAAATTTTTTAATTAATTTATACTTGAAATTGTTTTCAAAGTCTTGAGAAGTGGAATTAATTATTTTAGATTTTCTTATAAGTTTAAAGTGTTTGGTTATTATAGCATTTTCCTAAATCTAATAATTTGCAATTATTGAGTTGATAAATTCTTGTTTGATGTTTCTTTTGCTTGAAGACAAGCAAAACTCTAAGTTTAGGGGAGTTTGATAGGAATTCTTTTAGAATATGATTTTAGGTTAGGAATTAGGAATTTTTCCTTTTTTTGAGTATTTTTATTTTAGAATAAGTCATTTATGTCTCTTGACTGCTTTCATTGAAAATTCTCAAAAAATGAGCTTAATTACAGTTTTTAGCAGGGATGAATGGGTTATTGCATGGCCCATGTGATAGGCCGTGCAGAAACACATAGTTTACTAGTTAGTAATGTAAATCACGACAGTAGTTAAGTGCATGGGTCGATGGATGGCCTATGCGTCGGGCCATGCAGATAAGTTAGAACAAAATGCAAAACACAGGAGTATTTCTTTTAAGTAACAAAAGAGACCTAGTTGATTCATTCAATAGGAGCGAACAAGAGGCAAATTGGAGAGAAGAATTTGGATCTATCATATACTTCAAGTTTGTGAGAGAATTTAGGAGGTTTTATAGAGTTTTTTTTAGGATTCATTATTTAGGGTAAGATTATTCTTTTAAGGATTTCTTCTTATTTCAATAGGTTTCTTCTTCTTCTCTTAGAATGAACTAACTTTTCTATTCTAGGGATTAAAATGAAAGCCCAACATTTTTTTGTATGATTATATAAAGAGATTTTATTTCAATGGTGTTGGGTTTCCTTGATTTAATATGTTTGAGCTTAATTTACTTAGATGTATGATAGACACCTATATTTTAGGGTTGAGATCCTAGCTCATGAAGTAAAAGTAAAAGTCTATAGTTAGTCATAATACATTGAACTAGAGAATTAATACCACGAGAATATGATTAATCTCTAGAGATGTTCAAGGGATTTTCACGGAATCTAATGCATTATTATTGAGTTTTGTGATCATAAGAGTAAGCATAATCTCAGTAGTAATAAAATAAATTTTGCTTGAGAGAGATTATTAGGTAATTTAGGAAATTCATCTTTAAAGATAATTCATTCACTAGAGAAATATAATTCTTTATGTAATTGTAAAAGTGTTGTGGTATACCCGAATTATCTAGAAATTATTTTGCACAAAAGTTTTCTTAATTGAAATTCTGTTTTAATTTATTTTATAATTTTATACTTTTAGATTTATTATTCTTCATTATTCATTTGCTAGATAATAAGGAAATTTAATTCTTTTGTACTTATGAAAATCAGTTCTTATGGAAATGATCTCTACTCTTCAATATATTACTTAAAGTAATTTGTGTACTTACAAAAGTTTTACATGCAACAATGGACTTGAAAAAAAAAAATTTGTTCATTTCAATTGTGACTTTTGTTGGAATCCCTTTAAAAATTTCATCAACTTGGATTGAATTAATTAAATTAAAAATGTCCTTACAATATGGTTAAAATGCTTTCCTAATCTCACGAGCATCCTTTTTCCACATATCATTAGCATCCAAATATCAAACAATGTATTTCTCCTTTTTTTTATTATTTAAATTGTTATAAAATTACCTAATAAATTACCTAACATTAAATTAATGGATTTTACATCTTTGCTTCTACATTAATTCTAGTCTATAAATAAATTCATTGATTTGGGACTAAATGGATTGTCGTTCCTCTATTATATATCCTGATAGGTCATAGGACTGCAATTTAGCTAACTTTTGTTTAAGCTTTGCTAAGATACATTTCATACTTCTATAAGTATTTCAATCTCATCTCTCAAGGCATCACCATAACAACCCAATTTATCATACACATCTAACCATAAAACTAGAAATTTGAGACTATAAATGTCATGATCAAAATCTAGAGATAAAACTGATGCTAAGTTTTAAGAAGGCCTAAGGCCAACGAGTGTTGCAACAAGCCTAATCTCGTAAAATTACCTACTAAGGCTCCAATTATTTTCTGAAAAATATTTTTCAAAAATATTTTTTTACATTTTTTTCTATTTAGTACATACGATATTGTTGATTAAGAAAAAAAATATTTTTCTGGTCAAAAGGAAAATTATGTCATTTTTTAAAAAATGACTTTTTGTTTTGAAAATGAAAAATCGTTTTATGCACTTTGATAAACTCATCTACATTATAATAAATCATATAAATACATGTATTTATTATCACTGGTCATCTTTAACTATCGATATCCATCATTATCGGTTGGTAGTGATTGTTAAAGACGTGTAGGACCCATAAAATTTTCATTGTTGATATATTTCTTTCTTATATTAAATAATAAATGGTATAAATATAAAATTTTTATAGTTTAAATTTTATTATAATCTTTTAAATCGAAGGAAATTTAATTTTTTTATTTCTTCCAAACATCAAAAACATATGTTACTCAAAAATATTTTTCTTAAAAATATTTATTTTAAAAAATATTTTTCTCAAATAAGTTATTTTTGTAAAACCAACGAAACTTAATTATCATCATTATCACCTAAAGCATCTAAAGATCTTTTTGGAAAGTGAGAAAGCTCATAGAGCTACCTTCCAACCAGTCCACCTAAAGCCTAAAGGAACCTAGCCTTAGGGATTTTCATAATCAGTCATCATCTCTTTATTGTCACCCATAATTATGCATCATATCAATCCTATTAGGCATAATATTCATCATATATGTAAATAGCCCAAGCCTTTAACATGCATCATTGTTAAGTGTTTAAAAGGAACCTCAAATATAATGCATACATATTAATGAAATTGTGCTTCACTAGAATGTTGTTACATTATAACTACTATTGTTCATACTACATCATTGATCATCAACCTATTATGTAAACTAGTATTCTCTAACAGTCTCCTTAGAAACTCCTAAACCTGTCATGATGGTTAGATAATGATTAAGTATCTCAATTAAGAAACTTAATATTGGTTAGCATGAAAAATATGCCAACGACAAGTACATAACATTTCAAACATAAGGTCATCTAACTCACTAGTTTGCCCATTTAGGCTATAAGGGACTTGACCTCACTTTTTATGCTTTTGACCTTTCTAAGGTTTGAGAATTTATGTCATGCTAACTAAGCCATCTTTCTTGGTGTTCAAAACATATTTAAGATATCATTAATTTCATACATCATTACTTTTATGATTGATAATGACTTAAGGTTAATTAAAACATTTTTAGAATCTACCAACATATCATATTCAAACCATATGATCTATTTAGTGTAATTTCATATAAATGCACCAACTATGAATTCTTTAATTCATTATTTAGCTTTGTATCATCATAATGCATGAATATAAAGAAAGGAAGCAAAGAAGTGGTGAAATGTCATGACAAGTATATCTACTTACAACTTGTTATCCTTGCTTAATGAGCAATACTAGAAGATGGAAAAAAGTGTTCAAAATGGACCATTTAGTTAAGTTGAATGGGTGTTCAATTAGTGACACTACAAAAAAAATTGAATTTAGCTACAGTCAAAAAGCAGTCACTAAGGCCTTAGCGACTACAATCGTGTACTTGTTATTTTTCTAGTCACTAAGATGACATTAGAGTATCTACTAGTTATGAAGGAAAAAGTAGTAGTTAATTAATGGTGTAGGCGACTAAGGAGACCAAAATAGCAAATAATTAGCGACTAGCAATTATATTCACTAATTTAGATAATTTAGCGACTAACATATTTTTAGTCGTGATTTAGATACTATTTAGCGACTAACTTTTGTAGTCTCTAAATAGAGACTATAATGCATGTAGTCTCTAAATAGATTGATTAGTGACTAAACTGTGTAGTCACTGAGCAGTACATTCTAACTACTAAAATATGTGTAGTAGCTAAATAAAGAGTGCTTAGCTAGTACATCTGGTAGTCGCTAAGCTCTTTTTTTAAACTACTACCTATTCTAGTCACTAATTATTTTTAATAATATGAAATTTAATTTATTTTTAATTATTTATTAAAAAATAACAATAGCAATGACCAAATGTAGATCATCATAATGTGCATTAGAATCATTTTTTTCTTTTAACTAACGTATAAAAATGTCTAGCCATTAATCATCACAAACATAACTTAATTCTATGTTTCATGACAAATAGCAAGTAATTCATTTCACTTCAATTGCAGATAAAGTCTTCTATTAGTGTAGCTTTAGTCTTACAAAGAGTTGAAACAAATCCAATTCAAAGTAAGTGAAATAACACAAGGGTGTTGTATATGTCAGAGAAACATCAATTGCATGAACGTGTAAATCCTTAAAATACAATGGCATAAAACAAAATAGTAAATGTAGAGAATAAATGTTAAACATTAACAAAAACAGAAATAGTTAGGTTAGAAGAAAAGCCAAGATATAAAAAGAAACTAGAGAATAAATTTTTGCAACTACCATTTTGTTGTCCCTAGGCACCAAGAAGGGAGGTTAAATTGGTGAATAAAAAATTTAAAATAGAGATGAAGTGAAGAAGAAAGAATAATTAGGACACAAGGATTTTATAGTGGTTCGGGCAAAACTAACCCTACATCCACTCCCTAATCACTCAATTGGGTATTTCACTAAGTCAATGGTGTTTTCAAGCTCACACCAAACTTATTACAACTTGTGTTTTAATGGCTAACACACAACCTTACAACAAAATGTTTTCTAGGCTAACACAAAACCTCACTCAAGTGTTTTAACAGGCTTACACTAAAACCTTTCTTAGAGTGTTTTTGCAGGCTAACAAAAAACCTTACAATCTTAGTGTTTAATGCTCACACCTAACACATGTAAAGAAGATGAAGAAAATGAGTAGTAAAGATTAAGAGCTTTCAAATACTTGTAATAAATTTCTTAGCAACCTTCTTCATGGTTGTTTGGTGGGGTATTTATAGCCAAACTTTATCAAAGAGACGTTGCAGATCATAGCTCATTAAATCTTTGAGACATGCTTGACAGATTCTGCATTTAATGCTTGTCAGGATGAAATCGCGGT
>CATIWR010165088.1:0-16711 GCA_949677035.1 Omphalea diandra | reverse complement strand
TGGGATTGCAAATTATTTATGCAATGAATATGTTCATGTAAGAATGCTAATGAATGTGGATAAGGATGTTACATTTCTTCCCCTTTTATGAAGAATTTCATCCTCGAAATTCAATACCTGTAAACAAATGTGGATATTGTCGTTTAATGTTATGTTTGGTTTCCCATGTAGCCTCTTCTTGTGAGTGGTTCTCCATAACACCTTAACCAAAGGGATTTCTCAATTTCATAACTGTTTTGTCCTATAACGATTGATTTTCACTAGTTCTTCAATGTAACTTAAGTCACCTGCAATTGTTATTATTGGATCCCTAAGTATATGTGTAGGATTATACTGATACTTTCTAAGCATACTCACATGGAGTACATCATAAATCTGAGCCATCTTTGGTGGTAGTGCTAACCTGTAAGCCAATGGACCGATTCTTTCTAGGATCTTATATGGTCTTATGTATCAAGTACTCAGTTTCTCCCTTTTGCCAAATCGAATTATTCCTTTCCATGGTGAAACTCGAAGGACCACTTTGTCTCCCATGTCATATTCCATTTCTCTTATGTGTTGGTCTACATAGCTCTTTTGTCTATCTTGTGTTGTTTTAAGTTTGCTCTTGATTACCTTCACCTTGTCCATAGTGTCTTGCACTAGTTCTAGCCCTTCTAAAACATGCATCCCTTCTTCTTCCTAATAGGCAGGACTTTGACATTTTCTTCCATTTAGTGCTTCATATGATGCCATTTGTATACTATTATGATAATGATTATTATAAGCAAATTCAATCAAGGCAATATATTCATCCCATGCACCTTTGAACTCTATCACACAAGCTTAAAACATGTCTTCAAGTGTCTAAATTGTCCTTTTTGATTGCCCATCTCTCTAAGGTTGAAAAGTATCACTAAAATTTAACTTAGTACCTAAAACCTATTGCAAACTGACCAAAAATTGAGATGTAAATCATAGATCTCTATCTGATACAATGGACACTAGAACGCTATGTAATCTGACAATTTCATCCACATATTTCTTGACTAAGTGCTTAAGTGAACTACCCCGTCAAATAGGCAAAAAGTGGGCTGACTTAGTTAGTCTATCAATGATCACTCATATAGCATCATTCTTCTTCAAAATTCTTAATAATCCATATATAAAGTCCATGGTTATTCTTTCCCATTTCCATATTGGGATTGTCAATGGTTTCAATTTTTCAGTTGGTGCTTGATGTTTTGTTTTAATCTGCTGACAAGTCAAACATGTTTAAACATAGGCTGCTACATCTTTCTTCATTTGAGGCCACCAAAAAATGAGATCGCAGGGTATTATACATTTTTGTTATTCCTGGATGCATGGCATATGTAACGCTATATGTTTCTTCTAAGATTTCTCTTTGCAAGTTATCAACATTAGGCACACAAATATGAGAATCCAACATCAAGCATCATTTTGAATATCAAAATCACTATGTCTCTCCTATTTTACCATTTCAATCATTCTATATAATTTTGTATCCTTGTTCTAAGCTTTTTTAATTTGATCATGCAACATTGGTCTCACTTTAAAAGTAGCAATTCTCTAAGTCACTTTTTATAAACATTTGACCTATATTGATTAGTTATCCACTACATTCAGTATATACACCACGTGCACTAGGTTAGCCCTATCTCTGACCAATGGATTCTCTAAAATTGAGACTTAAGCTCCATTTAGACTTAGGAGATTATACATAAAACTTATCACTCATAACCTAAGTACCTTTCAATATGTCAAATAGGAGTACAATAATCATCCCAAGTTTGCGAGAGCCATCTATTATAATAACCCTTTAAACCTATAAGCTCATATAGGACCTCTAGTATCATGGAGTAGGATACTTATTTTGTTCGATTGCATTTTTCAAAAAGAGCATAAAGGATGAACCTTATATTTTACCCTATTAACGTAAAGATTTGCATGTATCTCATACATTCTCTACTTTTTAAAGAAACCATTTAATGCATATATTCATTCCATTCTCCCAATGAGTGTGAAATATATATATATTTATATATATATATATATTTATATAGATATATATATATCTATATATATATATATATATATATATATATATATATATATATAATAAAAAAATGAATAATAAATGACTTGAGTTTAATCAAATATTATTTTTAAAGGTAAATCCGAGACCTGGACTGAAATTCTTTTTGTATGCAAATCCAACGGGTGATCTAAACCAACCCAAAATTCGAGTGATCCAATTTGAAAGAATTTTCATGTCAGTTCATTTTGGCTCAACTTAAAATCATCAAATCTGACCCGTTTAACACCTCTTGATTGTTATTATTATTGATGTTAAGTATAAAATATATTTTGATGGTCGATTTAAGTTATCTAATTGTGTTAAAAATATAATTAAAATGCTATGATAAAAAAAAAATGTATTTAATTTGTTATTTTTTGTCTTTTTAGAGCAAATAAAATTTTAGAAGATATCAATAAGAGATATTACAATTGGCCAATAGGAAAAAAGGGAGAAAAGACAATGATAACTAAGCATATCTTTAAAAGATCTTGGACTGCGACTTGTTGACCTTATCTCTTCATCTTGACCACACATATGCTCATCCCTTTAGGTTCCTTGAATGCCACTCATGGTCCTTAGAAGCTTCTTGGAATCATTTTAGAACTTCTAGAATCTTTATCAAACCTTCTAAATTATTTATGGTGCAAATTGTCCCAATTAAAGAATTTGAGTTATAGATTTCATTTTAAAGTTCCACAAATGAAATTAAAGTGCACAAATGATTATTTTTTTTACTTATGAAAAGATTCATAAATGCTCCATATGTATGCTTGCTTTAAATCTCCATTGCAAGCTTGATTTCTTCATGCACAAATGCTTCTAAAGCTTCTTTAAACTTCTTTAAGCGTGCCTTTGTCATTGGTCCTTTATAGATGAGGCTATCATCTTGCATGTACTTACTTTGGTTGCATATTTTCCTCCTTCCTTGCTAAGATAAGTCCTTAAATAACATGACTATCAAAATCAGAAGGAGATAAATCATTAACATTAAAAGTAGAACTAGCATTATAATCATTAGGTAAATCTAACTTAGAAGTATTATCGTTAACCATCTATAAGACTTGAAAAGGACCATTCCTAGGATTCAACTTAGACTTTCTCAAACTAAGAAAGCCTTTCCTTCCTAAAGTGTACCCAAACTCAACTAACATGTTCAAATACTACTAGGCACACATAAATGATTATTTTTAAACAAAAATCTATTATGCCTAAAATACTTAAAATACTTCTCATATGTAACCTTTTTCACATGCAATATAAAACTTGCTAAAGTCATGGTCATGTTTATATAATTCTTTAATATATTCAAAATTCAATAACTTAGCATCAAGAGCATAAAAAAGCACATACCTCCTTGATAAAGCATCGACAATAATGTTTTCCTTACCTTGTTTATGCCTTATGACATTTGGAAAGGATTCTACGAACTCACTCTACTTAGCATGTCTCTTATTAAGCTTTTATTATCCTTTGAGTTACTTTAAGCTTTCATGGTCAGTGTAGATCACAAATTCCTTAGGCTATAAGTAGTGTTGCCATGTTTGCAATGCCTTAACTAACGCATACATCTCCTTATCATAGTTTGAGTACTTTAAAGTGGCTCCATTAAGCTTTTCACTAAAGTATTTTATTGGCCTCCTTTCTTACATAAGCATGCTCCAATCTCCGAACTTGAAACATCAAATTCAATTTTAAAAGTATAAGCAAAGTTAGGCAAAGGTGTAAAAATTAATTTTTCTTTAAACAAAGTAAAAGATTGTTCTTATGCCTCCCCTCATTTAAACTAGACACTCTTCTTAGTAATTATGGTTAATGGTGTGGCTATGGTGCTAAAATCATGAAAAAATTGCCTATAGAAGCTCACCAAGCCATGGAAGGATCATACATCTCTAATAGTTTTTGGTTTATGCCACTCATTGATTGCTTTAATTTTGTATTCCTCTACTTCAATTCCTTAGACATTCAACACAAAACCTAAGAAAACAACTTCACTTATACAAAGAACACTTTTTAAAGTTAGTAAATAATTTTTTTTTTTTTTTTTGCAAAAGATAAAAACTAATCAAAATAAACAACTACCAACTTACATAGATAAGCATGCAAAACATGGCTTATAAGTCTCATAAAAATGCTAAGTGCATTAGTTAACCTAAAACTAACCATTCATACAAATCATATTTTGTTTTAAAAGCAATTTTCCACTCATCCTCCTATCTTATTATCATTTAGTGATAAGCATTTTTAAGATCAATTTAGAAAACATACTAGTACCATGTAATTAGTCTAACATATCATCTAACCTAGGAATAAGATGTTTATACTTTATAGTAATTTTATTGATGGCATGACAATCCATGTAAGTCCTCCAAGATCCATCCTTCTTAGGAACTAGCAAAACAAACATAACACAAGGACTCATACTTTTTTTAATCAACATTTTGTCCATTAGCTCATCTACTTGCCTTTAAAGCTCCTTCATCCCCTTAGGGTTACTCATATAAAATGGCTTATTTGAAATTTGTGATCATAGAGTGAAGTCGATTTGGTGCCCTATCTTTTGTAATGATAATAGTCCTTCATACACCTTCAAAAGGGAAACAAAAATACTTGGCAAAAAATCTTATAAGTCTTTAGTAGTAAAGTATGCCTTTTTGTATGAAAATAAAATCATAGGTGTTTGGGAAATATAGGCTTTTCTCACTTCACTCTCTTTTTCATAAAAGCCTTTTTTTTTTTTCACAATCACTTTTTTTACATGCAACTCATTTTTCTTTTATGTATCCCCTCTAATCTCTCTTTTTTTTTTTTTTTTCTCATACCTCTCCATAGTTTTCTCACAACCATCCTTATGTTGCATAATTATTTCTTTTTTCTCTCATATGCATACATCTTCTCTCTCTCTCTCTCTCTCTCTCTCTCTCTCATTATTTTTTTTTTTTTTATCTTTATACACTTCTTTTATAGATAAAAAAAAAAGAATAATATGTTTACCATTCATGTCAAATTCATACCTATTAGTAAATCCATCATGTTTAATCCTCTTATCAAATTTTTATGGACATCCTAAAAATATGTGATTAGCTGGCATAGGCACCAAATCGCATAAGATTTCATCAACATATTTGCCCATATAAAAGGAAACTTGCACTTGCTTAGTTACACTTACTTCACCATAATCATTCAACCATTATAAGTTATAATGCTTTGGATGTTTTGAAGTAGGCTGGTTTAATTTTTTTGCTAAACATGTACTAATCACATTAGTGGAACTAACTCCATCAATTATTAAGCAACATACGTTGCCTTAAATCCTACACCTTGTATGGAAGATATTTTCTCCTTGTTCCTCTTTAGCTTTAGCTTGGGCATTTAATGATTGCTTTATAACTAGAAATTCTTACAATTTACCTCTTTAAGGTCATCCTCATCATCACTCAAATCTATTAGTGAGGGCATCTCATCATCATGGTCTTCATATTCATTATCAATTTGCCATTAACAATCACCATAACTTTCTTGTTTGGACAATCATGTGTCATATGTCTTCGCACTCTACACTTGAAGCACTCAATGG
This sequence comes from Omphalea diandra, assembly GCA_949677035.1. Classification (NCBI taxonomy): domain Eukaryota; kingdom Viridiplantae; phylum Streptophyta; class Magnoliopsida; order Malpighiales; family Euphorbiaceae; genus Omphalea; species Omphalea diandra. Next base: position 11,057 of record CATIWR010165088.1, on the reverse strand, counting down.
AGCTTGTTTTGGCTTTTGATGGTTTGCTTAGCTTAGAACTCCTACCTCCTTTGTGTCCTTTTTAGCATTTGATTTTGGTCTTGAAAGTTACCATTTTGCATCCTCTCTAATTTTTGGTCTACTTAGTTATTATTGAAGAGCTTAGCTTGGAAGTCTTCCCTTTGATTTGCCTTTCCACATTTAATGCCATATGGCACAAGTTTTCAAGCTCTATATAAGGTTACAATCAATAATATTTGCAATTTCTTTATTAAGACCACTTAGAAAATGAGTCATGGTTTGTTCTTGGTCCTCCTTTATAATGGCATGGATTAATGTCATCTCCATGTCTTGGTATTTTTCATCAATTGATTCATCATCATTGTTATGTCATCTTCCATTTTTAGCTTGCCTTTATGTTGTTTGGGTAAAGTTGCTATTGTTATTGCTAGTAGCTTGTCTCTCTTTCATCTTGTTTATATTTTCTTAAACATCTTTATATCTACTTAACAATTAACTTATCTTGTCTTAGATGGCTTTCATGAAACACTTTCACTCACGATCTTTCTTTATTTCTTTAAAATATGACATGGTTAGAAACAAAGCAAACAAAGAAAAATTAACATAAAACACTCACTACAAGAAAATTTCTTATTAGTGACCAAATTTATAGGCTTGAAATCTAGTCATTATAAATAACCATTTGCAAAGAGATTTTTAACTGGTCATAATAACTGGTAGTTTGCAGTGACCAACTTATAAAATGATCATTGAAGATACTGAATCTGGTCGCTACTTACTCTCGCTAAAAAACATGGCTTAAAACAAAACTCTATTTCTATTCTCTAGAATTACTTAGACTAATTTTAACTTATCTTCTTTCATACCTTTGCTTTCTTTTTTCTTGATCAAATTTCATATCAATTGCAACAGGTTCTCCTCATATAAGCCTTAACAAAGTCGTAAACCCTTACTAAACATTTCACAAGTCATGATAGTTATAGCCATGGATGATTACCAAGATTACTAGCATTAACAATACACAATGATAAAGACGAGGAAAAATATGAGGAGATTACATAGTAGGACATATAGGTCATTGTCTCAGCCTTTTTTGAAGAAAAAATTTTGGTATCATCCTTACAATAGTCGCCCTTGATTATGGATTTATATCTCATATGAGTCTTTCTTTCTCTCTATAGTGCCTATTGTTTCTTTTTTATTTAATTTTTGTTGCAAAAACATGGCCCTTCCTCAAGTTCTTGATCCCTCAAGGTAAGCTTTCACATTTTTTTCTTGCTTTTTGCATATAGGTTTTTTCTATTTGTTTGGATTTATGGTGGGCTTTCCTTATAGCAATTGAATTTATGGTCAAGATCTTGTTTTTGCTTAATTATCCTTTGATCATTTTTCCATTACTTGGTTACTGCTTGTTTCTATGATTAGTTGAGCTTTGTATGCAAACTAAATTTTATTGGCTCCTAACTTGATTGATATATCGCAGTCCTTCAATCTTTTTTCCTTATTTTGATTTGCTTTCTTTTTCTTTTTTAATAAAAATAAAAAAGAAATTATCTAGAATTTATTTTGATTTTATGAATTTTGATCTAATTGCTCAATTTTGTCTATAGTATTATGTATTAGATAGATCGTTTTGATTGATATATTGAAATCCTAATTTATAATTGGATCATATGGCCTTTTATTATTTTTAGTTTTGAATTTGTGTTTCTAATAGTAGTTATCGTTATCCTTTTTAAAGTTGTAGAGCTTATATTGGTGGGTTTTGTTTCTTGATCAACCCTTTTAATCCAATGTTTGGTCCAAGTGAAATTAATTTATTATGACATCACTTAGCGATTGGTTCAATCATGTAAATTGGCTAGTAGATAATTTTCTTTTTAAATGTCAAGCTGCCTTTTTTCCATAAATAATGCATATCGATGTAAATATTTGTATTATTAACTTATCGTCATGTATTTAATTGAGTTAGCTACTATTTATGCATTTAGGAATATAGACTCAAAGGATGTGTGATTTTTATCTTTTACTTTTTTTCTTTTATTGAACAAATGTTTTCTTTTTTGAACTAATGTATTGTATGTGGTGATTGTGTTCATATATCATGTCATATGGTACAAGGGAACTCCTAATTTCCTTTAATATCTTATATGCGAAAAATGAATTATGAGTGAATTGTTTTTAGATTAATATCATGCCTGATTGTTTTTGGATTAGTGGTAGAAATATGAACTTTTAGGTCTATTATCATAGTATGATCATAGTTGAAATATAACAGTAGTTTAGTCAATTTATATTTATTACAAATTTCGAGCAAAATAGAGATACAATGATTCATCTCCAGTGATAAGTCACTATTCTAATATAGGTACAACATAGTGTTGAGAGCTACAACATTCTTGTTGTCAATTTAGCCCATGTCCCTTGATATTTTTGTATAATTTAATATTGATGTTTTGGTGATAAGAGCTAGATTACGTAAGAGAAAGCATATGTGTATAGTATACCTAATTGTATCCATAAATCAAGGAAACAGATAGTTAACATGTTATGCTAGTTGAAATATAGAAGAAAACTTGTCTCTTCTATAAGTGTATAAATATGTTATGCTAGCTGAAATGAAATGTATATTTTCTAGCAACGAATACTCTCTTCGTTTCTTAGAAATAAGATAACACATTAAAAGACTTAGAGCAACTACCTTATAAATCGAGCAAAAACTATATTATCCAATTTTGTTTATTGCTAAAAAATTATTGATGGCAGTTATATGGTGCTAAGGTTAAAAATTTCCAAATCTAGATGACTCCTGCTTACTTGGAGATCATTTATTTCCAAAGTATCTTTGTAGAAATTAAACAATCTTCTCTTCCTTGGGTTTCCACTATGTTCGAACAAAATGAAAATAATTGTTGATCTTATATTCTTTAGGAGACATTTCATTTTAATGGTTCATGATGAAGGTAAATCATTTTATGAATTTAATAATGTGGAAAATAACTTCATCTTTACAAGTAAAAAATAGAAAGATACAAACAAGATTTACAAACTAAAGCTCATTATGACCTCTTTTTCTCCTATTCCTCAGTTAGAAGTAGGCTAATATGATAATGACAAGCAATGATAACAAAATTGAAATTGCTAAAATCGCCTTCATCCCAAGAAAACCATTTGACCTTGTAATCTTAGCTGCATAATTTTAAACCAAATAGATGTTATTAGACAAAAGAAACTAACAAAGGTAAGATGCACTTGATTTTTTAGCATAAGTAGTATTTAAGAGGCTAGTACATGTAGTTGAATCTGATTCTATTTATGATTTACCATTGATCCATTTTTAACATGATTCTATAATCATATGTCCATTATTTTTGTACCTAACCACTAATATGTACTTTGTAGAATTCAAAGCTATGTTTAGTTACATGATTTAACTTTAAGTTTAGTTATTAGGAAGAGGCAGCGAGAAAGAATTTTGTGTTATAATGAAGATTATAAAGTATGTCTGAAACTTTTTTCAATATGCTTGTTTGATTCCATTTAATTGTGGACTGCAATGTTTTAATGTAGTGATGTAGCTATACTTTTCATAGCCACTGCTAGAGTTTGATCCATATATTATTATATTATGATGCATTATATTGATATAGATTAATTGATTAGTCAAAAGATTTTTAGTTTCTTCTTGGTAATTCCATTTTTCTTTTTCCTCTCAATGATTGCAGCATGTAGGTGACTTCAATTTTCAAAGGTTGGCTAATTTGAGGCTGCAATTTTTAGTGCAAACAAATTGTAAACAACTTTTGTTTGATCTTTGATGTACTTCCAAATCATTTTTATTTGGTGAAAGATGTGGGACCTCCATTAATGGGAAGTCCACTCAAATATTATTTTATTTAAGCTTGTTATTCCTATATCTTTGATATTTTTTGTAACTCTATCCATTGGTATCTCAAGTGTATAGACATTTCAGATTAACACTATAGTTTTTGAAAAGGAAATGGAAATAAGCAAGATTCAAGTATACTACATTTTTGTTTTTTTTTTTTTTATATATTATGTGCACATGCCATTATCATTAATGTTTGGATTCATAGTAATTAATAACTTTCTAATATCATATTTAGGCATCAATGCAAAAGGAATTGAAGAAAAGATAAGTGGAGAGCAACATTGATATTTGTTGAATGAACAACTTAAGGCCATAAAAAAGGTATTTGATATGATTAAGTGTACATGGTACATGACAACCTTACTATTTTAACTATAACTTTTACAAAGCTTTTTGAGATAAATATCTTGATTTAAGCCTTAATAATATATACAATAATAGTCATGTTTTAGGTTTATCATCTATAATGCATCAAAATTTTGGTATTTTTTATGTTGATTTTGCATATGCTGAAGAACGACAAAGTGAAAGATATATATATATATATAAGTTTAATGTTATTACAATTATTGAACTCATTGGTATTCTTTCTTATATTTTATTTTGTTATATGATATGTTATTATTATGGAAAAAGAATATAAAAAATGAAAATTGAGTGATATCAGGGTATAGTAAAATTTATCAAATTTAAATTTATTCTGATGGATAAATAGTGACAACATTATCTAGTTGTGAAATCAAGATATCAATACTATATTAATACTATTACTATTACTAGCAACTAAATTTCCCATCATAATAAATAATTAGTTAGACGTTAATTTTTTAAATAGCGATGAAAATTTTGGTCACTTTGTATGCTTTTTATGAAGGGATTAGGTCTTCTCTCAAAAGATAATTTAAAACCGAATGTTTTTTCCAATCGCAATTGACTTTTATCGAAGAAGCCTATTATGAAAGGCAGCGATGACATTTTTCCCATCCCAAATAACAAATAGTGATCAATTTTGCACTTTTAGCGATGACTTTTCCCTTCATTAAAAACCTTGTTTCTAGTAGTGATTGTCATGCCATCTTCCCTTTCCAGCTTGCTTTTGTGTTGTATGGGTGGTGTCGATATTGTTGTTGATAGTAGCTTATCTCTTTTTTATCTTCTCCATTCTTTCTTGAACATCTTAATAGCTATTTAGTAATTGGCTCATCTTGTCTTGCATGACTTTCATGAAACACTTTCACTCAAGATCTTGCTCTATGTCTTTAAAATCTAACATGGTTAGAAACAAAGAAAATATAGAAAAATCATAACAAAACACTCTCTCAAGTGTTTACACTCAAAAGATGGCACTCCACTCGTGTTTCATACAAAAATTGGCTTTTACCCTATAATAGTCTCATCACTCTTGCCTCTTGCCTCTTAAATTATTTTTTTGTAGTTTTTTTGGAACTAGAGTGACAATTATCAAAATTAGGCTCACTTATAATTCAAATATAGCAATCCTAAGCTTAAATATGACCTCTTAAAACAAAGAAAATGATTGAAAGCGAAACAAAAGGGGAAAAAAACTATAAATATCTAGTTATACCCAAATACAAGCTTTTAAGAAAATTTGGAACGGAAACCTGCAATGAACTTGAATTGAACTCTAAACAATTAATTTTGGAATGATTAGGTTGAATTGACCTTCACAATAAACCAATTCACAATTTGCTACTCTTTTCTTTCTTTTACTTGTCTTTAGCCTTTTACGTTTCTTTTCTTTTCATTTTACTTTCTCTTTATTTAGACATTTTTTTAACAATCAAATGACAAACAAATGGGCTTAATTGCAAATACAAGAAACAATCAAACTTTCAAGAACAAAGAAAATGAATTAAAAGAAGGAATAAGATTCAAACACAAGCTCCTCCTTTCTTTTTTTTTTAATACTTTGGATGTTATCAAACAACGTTAATTGAAACAAAAAATAGGCAAATTAGTAATAGAAGATGAAAGAAATGAATTTTAAAAGAACAAGACACAAAGAAAATGAATTGGAAAATGAACATAAACAAAATGATTTGAGAAGGAATTTAACATAAGGAATGAAATTGAAAAAAGAAAACAAGATTCAAACACAAATGATAAGAAAACAAAGATACATACTTGATTGATGAGGCCAAAGCTCTGATACCAAATAATATGAACATAGGCAACTGTTGTCCCTTGGCACCAAGAAGTGGGGTTGAATTGGTGTATTAAAATTTCAAAAACAAAGAAGAGGGGAAGAAGAATGAGTAGAATAGAGACAATGATTTATAGTGGTTTAGGTATAATCGACCCTACGTCCACTCCCCAATTTACCAATTGGGTATTTCACTATCTCAAGGTGTTTTCAAGCTCACACCCAACTTGTACAACTTGTGTTTTGATAGCTCACACATAACCTTACAATAATGTGTTTTTAGGCTAACACACAACCTCACTCAAGTATTTCACTAAGCTCACACTTAAAGCTATCTTGAAGTGTTTTTATAGGCTCACACAACTTGGTGTTTAATGCTCATGCCTAACACTTACAATTTCATAAAGAAAATTGAAGAAAATAAGTAGCAAAGATTGAGAGCTTTAATGACTTGTAATAAATTTCTTAGCAACCTTATTCATGGCTATTTGATGGAGTATTTATACCCAAACTTCACCAAAAAGACGTTGCAAATCATAACTCATCAAATCTTTGAGACATGTTTAATAGATTCTACATTAAATGCTTGACAGTCTCAATTCTCGGTCAACTACTACTCATTAGCGGTTGTGAAATCCAAATTTATGAAGGAAACTCCCGTTTGTGTCTAACAGCTAGTCCACGTGGCAGCTTTTGATTAGTTCACCAGGAAAATATAGTCATTGCCTTTCACTTGCTTTCATAAGTCGCGGTCGCGATCATTCTTGTACAGGCCGCGACAAAAGGATGTGAATTCGTCTGTTGAAGATGGTCATCTTCTTCCTCATGATTCGCGGTCGCTACCAACAAGATGCCTCCGTGAAAATTGACTTCTAACAGACAGCTGGGACACTTGTCATGCTGTGATTGTGGACTTGCTTCCCTCTTGAGTCACTTCAAAATTCATGGTCGTAATTAGGGCGTGACACACCATGAAATCGTCTACCAATTTTGGACTCCTTTATTTGGATGAATTGCGGTCGAGAATAGCTCCGCGATTTTGCCTGTCTGCTTTCTAGCAAGCTTCTTCACAGATCGCGGTCGCGAATACAAAGTAGTGGTAGCGATTTAGAAGTCACTTTTCATACTTGAAGATTTTTGAGCTACATCTGACTTCCAATTTAGATAAAAGCTAAAGGTTGCAAAACAATACTTATTTGAAATATTAGACCTTATCAATCTCCTTTGTCAAGATCAAAAAAGGTTCAAGACTTAAGGTTAACTACCCTAGTCCAACAATCTCCCCCTTTTTGATTTTGACAACTTAGATTAATCATAAGTAATAATAATGCAGAAAAAAAGAAGTTGGAGTGTAATATGATTCAATGAACACTTAAGACAAAAATGGCTAAGTATATCATTCATTCAAACAAAGTGAATTTAAAAATAATAAGTATGATGCTCCTCTTTAACTTATGCTATAATTTTTGATATTGTCTGCCTTAAGCTTAGATTCATACAATTTTGTTTCCCTCTTAAGCTTAGATTCATACAATCTTTCCCCCTTTAGCAAGATCAAAAAGAGGGTACATAAAGAAGGAAAAAGTAAATTCATGCATAAGTATTGATAAGCAGCAAAAGTAAATATTAAAAAGCATTCGATAATAATCACATAAGATCACAATATAACAAAGAAACAACTTTTATTTATTTATAACTAGGGATCACAAACTTTTTAAACATAAATAGAAAATAAAAATGTACAAAGTATCCCTAATCTAAAAAGTTGGAGAATCATCGCTAGAAAGATCTTCGTCATCTCCTTCACCTTAATCTTCACCTTGAGCCTCTTCTCTATCCTTTACATCATCATTGTCTTCTTCTTCACGAGTGTCCTCAAATTCTGTTAAATCCAAAAAATGGCATGAGGGGACTCTCAATTTCTCTTGAAAGTCTACCATGTCACTATGAAGATGTGAAAGGAAGAGGAGCCTTCTTTGCATCATCCTCATGAGTTTATCTAACTTGTTATTGATGGTGGAGAGAGAGAGAGAGTTTACCCTTAGACTTTGGCTTAAGAGGAATGGATGAAGCAGCTTCATCAATTACCAATCTCTTCCTTTTCGATGCTTGCAAAGATTCCATTTTCTTCGCTCCTTCCGCACCTAAAGTGTACACATAGGTGTCCGGATGTATGGCCTTGGCATTGATCAAATATGTGAGATTAAGGAAGTTTTAGGAGGGTAAAAATTAGTGAGGAATTGCTCATTTTCCTCATTAAGGGCTCCAACGAAACGGTAGATGGTTGTGACACGAGATAGGAGTAAAAAATGGCTCTTTGGTTTTGTTCTCATGTGAATCAATTGATCCACAAGGTATCTACCGGTTTGAATGGGCTTATTTTTGATGAGGCAAAACAAAAATGCCAAGTCCTTTTGTGAGACCTTTTCATTGCCATCACCTCTTACATTTATTGAAAAAGTGATGATGCGATGAAGGATCCACAATGGCAAGGATTTGATGTGTTTGGAGAGAGAAGAACGGGGGTCATGTCTGGTTTCAATAGAAATCTTTGACCAAAATTTGGAGTAGATTACATCAAGTGCGGAGATGATGAAGGGTATGTGTTCTCCGACTTGTAAATTGAAAAGAGAAGAAAATTGGTCGAAGGTAACAAAATAAAGGTCGCCAAAGCCTCGAAATACTAACCCGTACTGTCCCGGCCTTGAGTCGGCTTTGCAGCTTAATTGCATAATGCATATGAACTCTTGCACAATCTCCTCATAATCGGGTTCATCACAAAATATAAACTCGTTCCACCTTAGATTAGAGAGGAACGCACGAATCTCATTATTGATCCCTAAGGTTTTGAGCATGAAGGTTGAAGGAATTTTGTTAGGGAGAATCACCTTTGAAGAGTTTGCCTTGTATTTTTCCTTTTCTTCTTTGGTGATTCCCTTCCTGAGATGAAGGGTAGAGGAGGCAGATGGTTGAGCCACTGCCTTGCCCTTGTCGGCTTTGGAAATCCTTTTGAGGGCCATAGCAGAAAATGAGGATTGCTTGGGAGGAATTGAGAGAATTTTTTTGAGAGAATGAGAATGGTTGAGTGTTGTGAGAAAAACACTGTTGAAGGGGGTATATATAGCTCTTGAAGAGGTGTATCAACTGCTAAAAATGGTCAGAAAAAGAATTATGAAGGTTGGAAATGATTGGCCATCAAATCACATAAATGTGAGGCGGTTACTCTAATTCGCATTGGCAAATTTACTAGTCGCGATCGCGAATTCTAGAAAATGTGAGTAACGGACAAAATTTCCTCGAGAATACACGCTGTAACGGTCAAAATTTTGAAATTAATGATCGAAATTCATGGTGGAAAGAGATTTCATGACCGCAAATTAACATTTGATAGCCGGTAGAAGTTGACTTGTAATTTGCGACCGTCAAGAAGGAATAGCGACCGCAAATTGTGAGTCAGCAAGAAAAAGAATGAAAGATTTTGAAAAACTTGTGATCCACTAGAAATTAATAATAAAACCATCATCAATCAAACATATCACATGCATCACAATTAAACATAAGATCAAACAAAAAAATTTCACTAGAGGGAGCTTTCATCAAGCATTCCTAATTATCTCTTAATGAAGTTCATCCTTTCTTCATTTAGAGGTTTAGTGAAAATATATGTAAGTTGGTGATTAGTGTCAATGAATTTTAATACATCATCACTTATTTGCATATGATCTTTAAGAAAGTGATGCCTAATATCTATGTGCTTACGTCTAGAGTGTTGGATGGGATTCTTTGAAAGATTAATAGCACTGGTATTGTCACATTTGATAGGAATGAGATCAATAGCTTTACTAAAGTCCTTCAATTATTGTTTCATCCAAAGAACTTGGATACAACAACAACCCGCAGCCACATACTCGGCTTCCGCGGTGGACAAGGCAACGACACTTGCTTCTTACTAAACCATGAAACTAGGCATTCACCTATGAATTGGCAAGTCCTGAAAGTGTTTTTTCTATCTAAGAGACTTCCTGTATAATCCGCATTTGAATATCCAACTAGGCTAAAAGATGTGTTCCTAGGATACCATAGTCCTAAGTGAATAGTGCCATGCAAATATTTGAAAATTCTCTTCACAGCATTCAAATGAGACTCTCTAGGAGAGGATTGAAACCTAGCACACATGCAAACACTAAACATTATATCTGGCCTAAAAGCAGTAAGATAGAGTAGAGATCCGATCATATCTCGATATCTCTTTTCATCTACCACCGTACCGATTCATCCTTGTCTAGCTTGATGGTACTACTCATTGGAGTTTTTGCTACTTTGCATCCTTCCATGCCAAATTTCTTTAGAATTTCCTTTATGTATTTGGCTTGGTTGATGAAGATCCCTTATTTGAGTTGCTTGATTTTTAGACCAAGAAAGAATTTGAGCTCTCTCATCATGCTCATTTCAAATTCCCTAGTCATACACTTAGCGAACTTCTCACAAAGAGATTCATTAGTAGCACCAAAGATAATATCATCAACATAGATTTGGACAATTAAATTGTCATGCTTGTGCTTTTTAACAAATAATGTAGTATCAACCTTTCATTTCTCAAAATCATTTTGTAAAAGAAACAAACTAAGTCTTTCATACCAAGCTCTTAGAGCTTGTTTCAATCCATACAAGGCTTTGTTTAATTTGAAAATATGGTTTGGAAAATAATATGATTCAAAATCGGGAGGTTGTTTAATATAAACTTCCTCATCAATAATGTCATTTAAAAATGCACTCTTAACATCCATTTGAAAAAGTCTAAAATTCATATGACATGTAAATGCTAAGAGAATCCTAATAGCCTCTAATCTTGCTACGGGGGTAAAGGTTTCATCATAGTCTATGCTTTCCTCTTGGTTGTATCCCTTAGCAACCAATCTAGCCTTGTTTCTAATGATGACACCTTGCTCATCTAACTTGTTCCTAAACACCCACTTACAACCTATAATTGGGTGTTCCTTA
>CATIWR010165032.1:0-13645 GCA_949677035.1 Omphalea diandra | reverse complement strand
CAAACCTGCTTAATAGGTATTTAGAGGGAATATAACCCTACAAGTTTTATTTTTTAAAATTTGTCAAAATCAGAATATAAAGTCATCAAAATATAACAGAACAGAAGGCTGAGAACATCTTGGTTCGGAATTGACATAGTCCTGATGAAGGGGTCATATCTCTTCACACACACATAACCAAGTAAAATTGTTTCATATGAATTTATATGAGTCATAAGGCTACAACTTTCATGTTTTGCACTTTCCCCAATTCCTCTTCTGGTGTTATGAAATCGTGGGTGAAAAATTCTCCTCTAACAGCAAAATCAATAGAATCAGCTCTTGTTCTCTTGGATTACAACTTCCATCCAAGAGCTCTACTTCAATTACTCCATAATTCTCACTAACCATGCGTGCATGATTAACATGTCATGAGAGGTTAATTCCAATTGAGAAGAAGATAAATTACTTACCTACTATCCCAGAATTAGAAAACCTTAGGCAGCTCACTCTTCTTCCTCTCTTCTTCTTCTTCTTCTTCCTCTTCTTCTTCTTCTTCTTCTTCTTCTTCTTCTTCTTCTTCTTCTTCTTTCCTTTGCTCTCTCTTTGTTTCTAGTGTATTCCATAGTTTTCCCCTCAATTTTGACCCTAATTAGTAGATATACAGATATAAACTTATTATAATAATATAAAATCATGGTGTTTCATTTCCATTGGTTGGAAGGTCACTTTTCCTCTTTTGGTCCCTCTTCTTCAGTCCTTAAGCATTTCCATCCATCTCCTAATTTCTAGATGATCCTTATACTTTTAATTAAGCTCTAAAACACCATTATTTATGATGCTATAATAAGCACACAACATGAAATAATTTGTCATATAACTGTGCAAACAGTGCATATATGTTCAAGTATCCCAAATGCAACGGTGCCATTGTCATTGTCGTGTTTTTACATTTCACATGTCTAAATGATTATTTATCATGTGCATATGTTCATGTGAGATTTCATATCATTTGTGCAATGAATATATTCATGTGATAATGCCATTGAATAGGGATAGGGATGTTACAACAGATGTTAATCCTGAACTTATTATCAACCATCACATGTAGAGTGTACTTTCCTTTCACCTCATCCCTAATAAATAAAGACACATTGTGGTCCATTCCTTCTAGCTGTAATTCTTCATCTGGAAAGGTGATTTTTCCTTTACAGGTGACTAGAGCGATAATATCTTTTAGAATGGTTTCACTAGAAATGATAAGACTAGATAGGGCTTCAATCATGGCTTTCTTATGCTTTTGATAAGTGATAAGCAACTTCCATACACTAATCTATGTTGACATCTTCTTCAACTATTTCATAATGGGATTGCCATCCTTTTTATCCTTCATAATGAGTTCATTCATCTTCCTCTTAACCCTTGGTTCCTTAAGAGCTTTTCTGTCAGGATAGTATTTTCTACTGTCAGTTACGTGGTTCACTTGCAGTCTTGTCTCCTTCATTTCTTCATTTGAACTTTCCTACTGGTTGGTAATGTAAACCATGACAGTAAAATCCTTTGGTACTTCTTCAAAGGTAGTCATAACAACCTTTTTAGACATTCTAAAATCTATCATAAATGTCCCTTGATTAGGAGGAGGAACATTATGATAGTTTGGGAGATGGTTTCCTCTTATACTTAGCCTCTCTGAGTTTAGTAGATGAATTGTCTCCTTGTTAATGAGGTCTTAAATCTCATGTCTTAGCCTATAATAGTCATCGGTAATGTTCCTCGCTCCTTCAGGGAAGCCATAATAAACATTGGTGTCATATCCTCTAAGCAAGGGATTAGGAGGCGATCTCAATACTAGGAGCTTTAATACTCCTTTCTTCTGTAACCTCTTAAATGCTTTAGAGAGGCGCATGCCTAAATTTATAATTTTTCATAGGGTCCTATTCGTATTTATGTCGGTCATCTTGCCCCCTTTAGCTTGAAATAGTATCAAAGCACTTCTTCTTCCCCATATTGCCTCATTGACTCAGATTCTAACTCTTCGGCTTATAAATTAAACTTTAAAGGTCCTCAAAAATTTTGACCAACATCTATTTAATTCTATTAATGATACTATGTAATGCCCCTCTGATAATCATACAAACTTGTTATTTCTTAGTGGGCCTTATGGTCGCCTCCGACTGAAGCCATCTTCTTCCACCTTCTAATATAGTTGTTAAAACTCTCACTAGTCTTCTACTTTAGGGACTCTAAATCCTGCAATTTGACCTCTAAATTTGAATTAAACCCATAGTGCTTCTTGAAAGCTTCCATTAATTACTTCTAGTCTTCTTTGACAGTCCTTGGCTAGTTAAAGTACCATGTCTTTGCAAACTCCTCTAATGATAATTCAAAAAGCTCTAACATAGTGTCCGGAAGAACCCCAAATGCCTTTATAACTAGTACATATGAACGAACATGGTTTTTAACATTTTGAATCCTTATAAACTTAGGGAGCTTGGGCATGTAGAAATTAGCTAGTATTTTTTCAAGTTTACGAGCTAAAAATTCCTCAATATTTGTTCCTTTCTCAAAGCCTTTAGAACCCAAGGCTCTCTAAATCTTCTTTAGCTTTTTGGCAAGTCATCGAATTGAGTGCTCTCTTTCTCACTCTCTATGGGTTTATCCAAGACAATAGTAGTACTTCCTACTTTTTTGGCAAGCTTGCTCTCATAATACACTTTCATCCCAAATAGATCATCAATAATCACCACAGGTTAAGGTACCTCCATCAGTGTTTTTCCTTTGTCATTCCTACTAGTAGAGGTGTCCTCTTTCTTTAGAATCTTACTAACACACTTGTTCACCTCCTTGGCAATCTTTTCTTCTAACTTATGGTTCAAGTCAGCCATCATCTTATCCAGAATCTCAATTGGTATTGTTGGTTCCGTGATTAGATTTATTCTTTAGCTTGGGCTCGACGTCTTACTTTTCCTAGCAAATTGGTTGCCCTTTCTCTTCAATAAAGGTTTAGATGGACCTATGATGGCTACAAGACAAAGGCTATTAGCATGATTCATGTACAATTAAATGATGCATGTACAATTAAACGATGCATGTGTGCATGTGTGGTATGCACATATAATTGGCAAAATATCCTTCCAACTTTATTCCTCCCACTGCAAAAATCTATTTGCTTAATGAAATTGTTTTTGACACTAAGGATGTAGATTTCGTTACTAAGACTGCTTAGCAATAGAATGGAGTCCATTACAAAATTGGTCATTGTCAAGTCTTAGCGACGAAAATTCAGTCTATAGCTAGGGTTGGAGAGGGAATAGTGATGAAAATTTTCGTCATTATTTTGTCATTAAGCTTAATGACAAACTAACGATAAAACTTTCTCTTACTCATAATAGCGATGAAATTTAATGATGAAAATTTTCAATACTATTCTCTCACTAACCTTAGTAAAGGAATAACAACAAAAATTTTTGTTGTTGTTACCTTGAAACTTTAGTGACAAAAATTTTTGTCGTTATTCTGTTGCTAATGCGGTAGATTTTTACGACTATTCTATTGCAATTCCATCAATGTTATGTAGGTATTCCGTCGCCAGAATTTTATTTAATATTTTTATATTTAAATTTTTTATTATTAATTTTTTTGTACTTATATTTGAAATTGTATATGTTACAAAATATTTATTTATTAAAAATTAAATAAATTGTATTATATTTACAATAATATTGTACATATAAGATACATAAATATATATATAAAAAAAACCTAATCATGTTCATCCTGATCATCTAGCTCCACAAAATAATTGTCTTCTAGATGTGAAGGCAGTGTTGGTGGAATCTGACAATGCATATTAGCTAACATAGAAGTTAGTGTCTGCTGCATGGCAGTAAACCATTGATCAAACTCATGCTAAAACTATGTTTGAAGCTAGTCTCGAAGCTCTTCCTGAAGATCTTCTCAAACCACATCTCATATCTGCATCCTAATGCACAATACCAATTTTGGGTATGGAGTCATATGTGATGTGGCTAAGTAAGAGCTAACGCAAGAAGGGGGATGACTAGATATCACCTTGAAGCCAAACCCATACACTCTGCTCTTCTTAAATCCTCCAGCAACATCTAAGTACACCTGGTTAAATGTTGATGACTTGAGTTTCCATAGAAACCTCTAGTATTTGTGAAGTAGCATCAACAATATGATTATCCACCTCAGCCTAATAAATAAGAATAATGATTATGAATGATAATTTACGTTATTATAACAACAAATTTTCAAAATGAAAAATAGTGCATTAATTTTTATTTGACTTACATTAGTGTTCATTGATTTTTGATCAACAAATTGATTGTCACTCTTCTTAATATGTGTCTTCTTGAAAACCTCATAATTTATGGCTAGATATTTCAGTTCTTTCTCCAGAAACAAAATCTTATTACTTTAGCCGAAACATTCCACAATTAAATAAAAAATAAGTAAATAAACTAACCAAATCCATGAAGTACTTAAGAAATGATCTAGAACTAGCTATATGGCAAGACAAACTAGCACCAGCACAAGCAGGCTTTATGCATCTATTCTTGGAAGCTTAAGCAAAACAAGCTTGAAATTCCAGTGTATCCCATTTATGCTTTCATAAATTTTAAATATCTTTGGAGACACATTATGGCCTATTACCACATCTCCAGTGAGATAAAGTATCTGAATACCGCTTAGCAGCTATATGCTTACGTGCAATCTAACCATGGTCTCTATAATGACATCCCAAAATAAAATATTTTTACAATTTAAGAAAATAAAATATGAGCACATAAATTAAAATTGTACTAAAAAAATTGAAATTGTACCTTGAACTCCTCCTAGTATGAATCTTTGGTGTCTATTGACACTGTCTTCCAAGTATAGCCTTTAGAGTCCAAACACTCCTTGAAAATTGAGAAAATGAGACTAGAACACCGATTTTTTCATATTAAACTAGAAAAAAAAATGCACAATTACATAATATATAACCAAATATATTTTTATATAAAACACATACACACGCACATAGATATATATATATTATGAGATGATTATAATAACATACCTCATTCCAATGACTTATATCTTAAGTCGATGAGACAATGAAGGATCAACTACAGATGCAAGTAGAAGTATCATAGGTAGGCGACTGTTCAAGTGCAGTGAGTGGTGAAAAAGGTGATGGAGGCAAAGAATATGCAGATGATGCTGCAACTGGTGGAGCCAGAAGTGATAAAGTGGGTTTATTAGACAACCATATATAAGGTGACGAAGAAGAAGGCCTATCATGTTGGCATCGACTAGTAACTCATGTAGTACTTATTGTCCCTTAGTGCCTTAGAAGTGGGGGTTGGATATGGCAATGGCATGTAAAAAAATAATAATAATAAAGCTTTGTGCAAAAATAATGAGAAATCAAGGCAATCAATTTATAGAGATTCCATATAATCCTACCTACATCCTCTCCTTTAGTCTTCCCACTAGTGCCTTTCACTATTTAGATAGCTTCTAGGTGCTATTAATTACCTTCACAATAGCAGTTTTTGGGCACTACCAAGCCATTATAAGTAGACTTTCAGGTGCTACTAAAATTGTTTCCTAAAGTAGTTTACAAGTACTACCTTAAATCTTTCATAAAATGGTTTTAGATCTTCTAAGATCTCCTAAACCAAAAGCTTTCTCTAAAGAATGTATAAATTAATGATAAGAAAGAATACTCTTGCTCAAGCAATAAACAATATATAATGCACTCATAAGAATTGCTTGACTTGGTGGAGAGTTTTAAGAGATGTCTTAAAGCTTGTTCTTCAACTTTGTTTTGAAGATGACTTTTGCAAGCTATTGACAATAATCTTCCTTTGAAGCTAGATCACACTTGTTTTCACCCTTTTATTAAAGATTGCTTTCATAACAAAATGTACTCACTTTTTATCATTTTTCTTTATTTGTTTATGCTACAAAGGTAGAGACATAGAACTAGCCATTAGAATGAAGGATCTCACTTGACGCCTATTGGACATTCTCTGTGCCCATTGTTGGGTGAGAATACAACTTCAACACCTATTAATTATATTAAAATGCCCGTTAAAACTAGCTATTAGAGAAAGATTTGCCTAGATGCTTCTTGTCTGACTTTCTCAGTTTTTTTTATCACCAATCCCTTTAAAGCTGTTGGAGTTTCTTAACTCCTGTTGGAATTCAACTTCAACTCCCATTAAGATATGGACGATGCTCATTGAAGTTTCCAGAAGGATGTGAATTTGTTGCTCTATTTTTTAAGTTTTTCGATAGCGTTTCAATGACTGTTGGCTTGCTTTCAATCCCTATTAAAAGAGGATCTCAATGCTTATTACAAATATGAAGGTGCCCTATTGGAGGGTCTAGAACCTTTTACTTTGCCTAGGATCTTTTCTAATACCTGTTGGTAAAACACCAATGCCCATGTCAATGCTTTGAGAGTTCTGTTCACATAAAGTCATTTGGTCTAATACCTATTATGAAAATGTAACTCCTATTGAAGTATTGATGAGCCACACGTATTGTGAAAATGCAATGCTTGTTGTGAAGGTCAACTTGCGAAGATCAAGTGTTTAAGTCATCCAATAACTGTTGATTCTTAAGAGAGTCACTGGTTGAGAGGTCTAAAAGACTTTACTCATATTTGAATGTCAGGTCAACACCTATTGAGAATCTTTAACGCTCGTTGATGAAGTCACAATGCCTATTGAAATGCAACAACACCCATTGGCTTTGAATACTTAAAGTTTTTAACTAAGCTTTTTTTTTTTCAAAAGCTTTAAATCAAAAGACTAATATACCTGTAAGATTTTACACACTACCTTGGATAAGAGTTAGCTTTTATATATGTTTGTAATCATTAAAATAAGCTTGGTTCATCAACCTCCTAAGCTAGGTTCAACATTGTCCCCCTTTATAATGATGACAAACAATCGATCAAGGATAATTAATCTTGGAAGAAGTGAAAAATGTACATCATATAAACCTTAAGTATTAATAACTATCAAACAATGTGATTCAATTTCAAGTCCATAAGATATAATTGATTATGTTACTGCCCCTTTGTTTCAAAATTTTATATATTGTTAGAACAAGGTATACATTCCAAGGTTTTTTCAAAACAAATTCACACAAAAAATAAGTCATATGAATTATATTTTCCTTGGCTTGCTTTCTCATACCTTCTCCCATTGACTTATTTACTCACACTCTTGCTTTTCCTTGGTATTTCTCCCCCTTTGTCATTATCAAAAAGTAATGCACAAGTATAGAAATAAGAAAGGAAAATAAATCTTAAATAATAGTATAAGCAAAGAGAGAAAATATTTATAGCATTAAAGAAATGTTGTCCCTTACATCAACATTTTTTAAGAAAATAAAGATAAAAGAAATGAAACAAAGATAAAATATGCAACATGACATGAAAGAGATGATTGGAGGTAAGGGTCCTAAGAATGGTTCTAAGGTTTGTCCTTAGGCTTAGTTGGTACATTTGATTTTGTTAGAGTAGTTGGACTTACAGATGGCAAATTTAACCCTTCCACTATTCAATCTAAGGTTTGGTTGACATCCTTTATATCCCTTTGAAGTTTTTGTACCTTTTGGTGAAAAAAGATAGTGGAGGACTCAACCTATTGAACAACACTAGAGATGGTTGCCAGTTAATCAAAGACCTTTTGCTCAAAATATGAGAGAGTAGTAATAGTAGGAGCAAGAGCAGGAGCACTAGTTTCAATCTCTACCATAATATCAATCCCTGCTCATATGGCTTCCTTAACATCCTCATTTTCTTGTTCTGGTTCAAGCATTTCTCCTTCTTCTAGTATTCTCCTTATTAGGCCAAAATTGAGCCTTTAAAGGAGCCTCATGCTTAACAACATCTTTTTGCAAATGGATTCATTATGTGGCAGTTTCTTTAACATAATTTTCCTTTCCTCAAGTTTTTTTGCTGTTAAGGGAATAGCCTTTACATGCTTGGCAATCCTAGTTATGTAATGCCCTATCACAAACTCATTCCTTTTGTCCACTTGACCATCTATCCTTTATATTAAGAATAGGGGCGTGTTGATTTTTTACTTGTTCTTCATGTACCAAAGATAAAATAGGTCTGTGATGGTGCAATTACAATTAGATTACGATCTGTCATCAATATTCTAGGTTATGAGTCGAGGAGCTATCCTCAAGGCTTGGCTTTTTATCTTTGATGCCTTATTATTGTTGTTGTTGTAGCTGCTCTTCCCATCCATGACTGACTTCCAAATTTGGTTTACATCCACTTTGAAAGTGGAAGGATGCTTTATTAGTCCAAGAGTGGTGTCATCGAAGCATTTTGCCAACTCATTTGGCCTTAGAGTGTATTTTTTGCTAAAAAGACTGAAGTTGATCATACCTTCCTGTGCATATGCATGGAAATCGATTCCCAAAACTTCTAAGGTGGTGAGAAATTATATTATAAGCTCGAAATAAGAAGGCTCTTTTATGTGACAAAAAAGTTCCCACCCTATCCCTGTCATAAGTTCTTCCACTTGTTCTGCCAATCCATACCTCCGTAAATGATCCCACTCAAAAAATTTAGCTTACCCAATATGTCTTTTGAGGAGTTTGAGGGCCAATTCCTTCTCGTTATCCTTTTTAAGGTGGAATTTTTAGAGAATAAGAAGGGTTTGCTCTATTTTTGTCTCCTTCCCTTTCCTTTTGAATATGGGAAAAATTTAGATTTCTTCAAAGATTAAGGTGCTAAGGATGGTTTAGATATCCTTTTCTTTTGTTATGCTAGCATTGACATTAAGTTTTTCATAGTTTTTGTGCTTGAGTAGGAGGGTTTTGGTTATTTATATCTTTTAGTTGATTCAGCTTTGGGTACCATTTAGTTTAGAGTTTGATGATAGATGCAAGTGAACAACAACGCAAATAGCAGCAACTGCATAAAGAGAGAGATAAAGAGAGAGAGCTAAAGCATAGTAAAAAAACTTTAGGGTTTAAGGGGTTTATATAGGAGTTTAAATTGTTCCCTATTTCTTCTTAAAAAATATGACTATTAGGAGTGTTTAATGGCTATTGTGATTAAAATAATGATGTTGGACATGACTGCTAGCTTGATCAAGCAAGTGTTCTTCATTCAATGATAGTGGTTGCTCGCAACGCCCATTGGGTTAAAAATAATGGTCGTTGGAAATTCAAAACGATCGTGGGGATATACAAAAGTTAAAATGTGGAACTCACCAATAACACAATAGTCATTGGCAAACTTGCAACGACAGTTGGCCATGATGTCTAAAACAAAACGATGTTTAAAATGGATTTTTCAAATAAATAAACATTTTGAAAACTTAGTTGATGTAAATTATTAATCAAACTTAATGATATGGTCATGAATTCAATTAAAATAAGGACATTTGATCAAGATAATACACAATTAAAATCTTTAGCTTATAAAGTCTAAAGACTTTAATAGTAATCATTTTAAGCAAAAGTCAAACAATATATCACTCATTAACCAATCAACAACTAAGCATGAACATCAAGGATGAAAGAGAAGAACCTCTTAATGTTAACTTAATGTATTTCCATTAATCATTCCAAGTTCTTTTTTGATGAATTGTATCCTTTCATCACAAATAGGTTGAGTGAAAATATCTGCCAATTTATGGTTAGTATCAACAAATTGCAATACAATATCACCATTATTAACTTGATCCCTAAGAAAGTGATGTCTTATATCTATATGCTTACTCCTAGAATGCTGAATGAGATTCCTAAAATGTTGATGGTACTAATGTTGTCACATTTGATGGCCACTTGATTTACAATAACCTTGTAATCAATAAGTTGTTGCTTCATCCATAGGATTTGAGCACAACAAAGACTTGTTGCCACATACTTAACTTTATTAGTAGACAAAGCAACTGAATTTCACTTTTTGCTACTTTAAGAGACTAAACATTCACAAAGTAATTGACATATGCCTGAAGAGCTTTTCCTATCTAGGGTACATCCAACAAAATCAACATCTGAAAATGCATTTAACTCAAACAAAGAACTCTTAGGATACTAAAGTCCTAAGTTGGAAGTACCAATAAGGTATTTGAGTACATGTTTTACAACATGTATATGAGACTCCATTGGATTGGACTGATATTTAGTACATAAACACACACTGAACATAATATCAGACCTATATGCTATTAGATAGAAAAGACTACCAATCATACCTTTATACAGCTTTTGATCCACAACCTTACCATATTCATATGTGCTTAGCTTGATGTTAGTGCTCATTAGAGTTTTACATGGTTTGTTGCTCTTTATGCCAAATCTTTTGATTAGTTCCCTTGTGTATTTGGCTTGGTTAATGAATATTCCCTCTTGCCCTTGTTTTATTTGTAATCCGAGAAAGAACTTGAGTCCTCCCATCATACTTATCTCAAATTCACTTTTTATTACTTTGGAAAAATCTTCACATAAACAAACATTAATGGCATAAAAAATGATATCATTTACATATATTTGCACAAGCAATAAGTCTTCAATCTTCTATTTATAGAAGAGTGTTGTGTTTACCAACCCTTTGGAAAACCTTTTCTTTACAATAAAGTTTCTTAACCATTCATATAAGCTTTTGAATCTTGCTTCAAGCCATATAAGAATTTAGTGAGCTTGAACACATGGTTAGGAAAGCAATGGCTTTCAAAACTAGGGGTTGTTCAATATATACTTCTTCATCCATGTAAACATTAAGGAAAGCACTCTTGACATCCATTTGATATAATTTAAAATTCATATGAGATGCAAATGTAAGCAAAATCCTAATGGCTTCCAACCTTGCTACCGGAGCAAAAGTTTCATCAAAGTCAATTCTCTCTTTTTGGTTATAGCCTTTAGCTACTAACTAAGCCTTATTTCTAACTATGGTTCCATGCTCATCAAGCTTATTTCTAAACACCCATTTGGTTCCAATAATGGAATGTTTTTGAGGTCTAGGAACTAAGGTCCATACTTTGTTCCTTTCAAATTGATTAAGTTACATAACAAGTCCCCAATGTTCATATTTTATGGCCTCATCTATGGTCTTAAGGTCAATAAGGGAAATAAAAGCAAGATTGGTGCATGCATTTCTAAATGATGATTTAGTAGTTACCCGACTTGAAGGATCACCAATGATAAGATCTCTTGGATGATCTTTCTTGAAGATCCAATCCCTTTCCAATTGAATTTGTTCTTCATTTGGAGTTGAAAAAGGTTGATGTTAATTTTTTTCACTTTTTATTTCTTGTGGCTTGTCTACATCCTTCCCTTCTTTTCTAATATCCAGCTCACTTATGGGACATGTAAGATCATCAACATCTTCCTCTATTCTTGAAGAAGGGGGGGTCAAATTCATAAAAAATAATATGCATAGACTCCTCAACAATAAGTGTTCTTTTATTGAAGACTCTATACCTTTTATTAGTAGTAGAGTATCGAAGGAAAATTCCTTCATCAGATTTGGAGTAATTTAGGAAGGTTGTCTTTAATGTTTAGAATAAAACACTTGCAACTAAAGACTCTAAACTATGCAACATTGGGCTTCCTATTGTTTCACAACTCATAGGGAGATTTCTTTAATAAGGCCCTAACCAAGAGAGTATTTAAGACATAATAAGAAGTCTTTTACAGCTTCAACTCATAAATACTTAGGAAGATTATGCTCATTTAACATGGTCCTAGCCATTTCTAGAAGAGTTTTATTTTTCTTTCTATTGTACTATTCTGTTGTGGTGTTCTATGATTTGAGAAGTTATGTGAGATACCATATTCAACACAAAAGCCATGGAATTTAGCATTCTCAAACTCTCCTCCATGGTCACTTCTAATTGAAGAGATTTTCACATCCTTTTGGTTTTGAATTCTCTTGGAAAAGGTTTTAAATGCATCTAAACAAAAGTCCTTATATGGAAGGAACAACACCCAAGTGAACCTAGAGTAGTCATCTACTATAACAAATGCATAAAACATGCCTTCCAAGTTAGACACTCTAGAAGGTCCAAACAGATCCATGTGAAGAAATAGCAAGGATTTAGTTTAAATTACCTTATTTTTGGCTTTGAATAAAGATTTTACCTATTTTCCTTTTTGACATGCTTCACAAATCCTTCCCTTGTAAACTTGAATTCTGGCAGACCTTTAACCAAGTTTCTCTTTTTCAAGTTGTTGAGGAGTTTCAAGCTAACATGTCCTAGCCTTCTATGTCAGGTTTTACCTTCATTCACTATAGATACTAGTCACTTTGCATCATAGTTAATAAGAGAATTTAAATCAATGACATAAATCTTATGAATTCTCCTACTAATGAACAATATTTTGTTGTCACTCATACTTGGCATATAGCAAGCTTATGGTTCAAACATAACTTTAAGGCCTTTGTCACAAAGCTAACTTACACTCAATAGATTATGTTTGAGTCCATCAACAAGCAAGACTTTATCAAGAATGGGTGAATTAACATCCTTACCAACTTTACCTATGCTAATTATTTTGGCTTTCCTGTTGTCCCCAAATGATACATTTCCAAGTCCTTTAGATTTCTCTAATTGAGTGAAGTGCTCATGTTCTCCTGTCATGTGCTTTGAACATCCACTATCTAAATACCACTTTTGCTTTCCAACATAGGATTTCAAGCACTCTGCAAAAATAAGGACAATCAAGTCTTAGGTACCCAAATTTTTTTGGGTCCTAGGGGGTAGTTCTAGCCATTTGTTCATCGTGTCGTATAGTAAGACAATGGTAGGCAATATTGTAACATCCTTAACCCAAATCATATGCATTTTAATTATATTATATTTGAATATATGCATTGGATAAATGATTTTTTAGACATGTGAATTAGATAAGCACGATAATGACACTTACACCATTGCATTTGGGACGCTTGAACGTATATATAATGTTTGTATAGTTGCATGAAAAATTATCTTATATTGTTTACGTGTTATAGTATCATAAATAATGATGTTATATAGCTTATTTAGAAGTATAAGTAGCATATAGGGATTATGAGATGGATAGAGGTACTTAAGGAGCGAAAAAAATGGACTAAAAGAGGAAAAGTGAACTTCCAACCAATAGAAATTAAATACCATGATTTTGTCTTGTTACAATAGGTCTAGAAGTGGAATTTTTCACCCTTTAGGATCAGAATAGAGAGGTTAAATGTGAAGTACAGTAGAAGAAAGAGAGAGCTAACGAAGAAAGAAAGAGAGGGAGAATAAGAAGAAGAAGAATGAGAGGGAGAATAGTGAGCTGTGTAAGAAAGAATTCTAAGGTTTTCTAGTTCTGAGAAATATGTAAGTTAATTAAGTTAATTTATCTTTTTCTCACATGAAATTAACCCCTTATGACATGTTAATCATTGCATGGTTAGTAAGAATTATGGAGTATTTCAGGTAGAGCTTATGTATAGAAGTTGAAATTCAAGAGAAACAAGAGTTGATTGTGTTGGTTTTATTGTTAGAGCATAATTTTGAACCCACGATTTCATAATCCTAGAAGAGTAATTAGGGAAAGTGTAAAATATGAAAGTTGTAGCTTTATTCCCCAGCTACATTCATATGAAACAATTTTACTTGATTTGGTATGTGTGAGGAGATAT
>CATIWR010165029.1:0-21905 GCA_949677035.1 Omphalea diandra | reverse complement strand
CATTTTTGTTTCTCTTTTTGTGTCACCGCGAGAAACACTAGCGGGTTTTTACACTTTTTATATATATATATATATATATATATATATATATATATATATATATATATATATATATATATATATATATATATAATAAAGTGAATTTTTTGTATTTACCCAATTGTCTTTACTTTTGATTGAAAGAGCAAAAACAATAATAAAAAGATAAAATAAATATTTCAAACATGTAGTAGTGCTCAAGTTACATGTATAGTAACTTTAGATAACATTGATAACTTTTATTCCCAAGGTGGAGAAACTTTAATTTATATTCTAATTTTGACCCATTAGTCTTTGTAATGTGATCTTGAAGTTGATTACAAAGATTATCTCCAACAGACTGAAAGGTCTTATGCTTCTAATCTACTAATTTTGTTAATGGAAGGCATATCATTGATAATATTATTATTACGCAGGAAATAATCCGTTCTATGAGGAAGAAATAAAGTCAGCAAGGGTTTTTGGCTATAAAAGTTGACTTAGAGAAGACATATGATAGGCTTAGATGGGAGTTTATTTATGATACTTTGATCGAAGTTGATTTACCAAATACACTTATAAGGACTATTATGGTATGGATCACAATAGCCTTGATGCAGATTCTTTGGAATGGTTCATTATCATAGACTTTGACTCCATCCAAGGGGGTTCGACAAGGCCAACTTCTCTTGCCATACATTTTTGTTTTGTGTATGGAACAATTAACACATGGGATAAATAAGGCAGCGTTGAATGGAGATTGGAAATCGGTTCATTTAAGAAGGAATGGTCATCCTTTAACCCATTTATTTTTTACAGATGATTTGTTCCTTTTTTGTGAGGTATCAGATAAGCAAATTAAGGTGATGCATTGGTTTATTGGGGATTTTTGTGTTAGCTTAGGTCAGTGGGTTAATTAGGAAAAAAACATAAGTATTATTCTCCTATAATGTGCATTGATCTATAACTAATGATATGGCAAGGAAGTTGGGATACAAGCTAATGGATGACTTAAGAGTGTATTCATGCATGCCTTTTACTTCATAAAAAGAGTGACAAAGTCAACTTAGGGTTTGATCCTTGACAAAGTTCCTAAACGACTCACACATTGGGTAGCTCTAATCTTTCCCTTATTGGTCGTTGCACCCTTGCTTAGTCGATTGTTGCAACCATTCCTTTTTATGTCATGTAAACCATGATGTTGTCGTTGATAGTTTGTATTAAAGTAGAACAAGTATGCAGATCCTTTATATGGGGTTCTTCTCATAAAAAATGTAGATAAGTCTAATTGATTAGGGGTTTATCGGTCAGCCAAAAGACAAAGTGGGGTTGGGTTTTAAAAATTTAAGTGATATGAACCATGCATTCTTCGTAAAACTTGCTTAGCAAATGATCAATCAACTTCCAGCTTTAGGTTGGTGTTTTGTAAGGAAAATATGGGTTTATTGCCTATGATTGCCCAACTAACCTTTTTAAGATATCTGGTTCTTTGATTTAGGAAGGTGTTGGAAAGATTTGGAGATTTGCTCTTCAAGGGGTACAATGGGTTTTGAGGAATGGCTCAACTGTTAAATTCTAGTTGGATTGTTAGTTGGAGGAGGATATTATTTCATCAAAGCATGCTATGGGTACTATTCCTTTGGAGCTAGTTATTATGTGAAGTTGAATCAGGAGTGGGATTGGTCAAAGTTTGCACATCGACTTCCTCATTAACTCATCCTCAAAGTCGCTACTTGTTTGCCTCCCATGCCAAACATGGCCAAAGATGAGTTTTTCTAGTCAAACACATCTCTAGGGATTTTCTTTACTAAATCAACCTATGCCATGCTTTCTGAATATAAATGGAATGAGGTGGACATTCGGTGGAAGACTGTTTAGAGTTGTTTCGGTCTACAATGTATTTGTGCCTTTTTATGGCTTATCTGTAAGGGGTGTCTCCTTACTAATGATGAACATGTTCAAAGGTATCTTATTATATATTCTTGTTATAAGGGCTATGGTGATTATGTCAAATTTGTGTGCATGTCTTATGTGATTGTTCCTTCGCTAAGAGGTTTTGGGAATGTGTGGTTTGTTCTTTTATCCCATAACTTTTTTTCTATTAACAGGGAAGCTTGGCTTCATGAAAATTTATGTAATAATTTTCATATCTCTTTCAAGTATGATTGGAAGACTTGGTTTGGTATTGTATGTTGGAAGCTTTGGTCATTAAGGAATTACAAGGTTTTGGGAGGCAATTATATAAGGAAGTGGAACTCTTGGTGCAAGATATCTGTCATTCAGCTCAAAACAATGTATACCAAGGTACCATACGGATGGAGAAACAAATTTTTTAGTCATTGCCACCGTAGGGGTTTTATAAGTTGAATACGGATGGGTCCTTTAATAGTATGTCAAAGCAAGGGTTTGTATATGGGCTTGGCAGAAATGATCTAGGAGCATGGATAGTTGGTTTCTTGATGAATATCGATTTAGTGTTCTATCACTGAAGCTGAATTATAGGGTTTATACTAGGGCCTTCGACTAGCCAAACAGCTAGGCATAACTCATCTTTTAGTTGAAGTTTACAGCGCAATGGTGTTCAGATGGTTTCTAAGAAGGCAATACTGATAAAATGTTCATCTGCATTTGATTTCTACGATTCAAGATTTGCTCAAACAATTTTTAACGATATCCTTACAACATAGATATCGTGAAGCAAATTTTGCATTTGATGGACTTACTAGCTATGCCTAAATTCTCCCAATTGTTTTGCATGTTCTTTTAACTCCACCAACTATTCTACTACCTTTGTTAAAGCATGATAGGGTTAGTGTTAGTTATAGTAGAGATTTGATTCCTGGTGCTACCTAGAAGCTGTGCTTTTACTTCTTATTATATATAAAAAAAAAAAAGTTACATATATAAAGTAATAAGTAATTTAAAAAGCAACTATATATATAGATATATTTATAAAATTTTCGCAGGTAAAAATATAAGTAAATCTTTACTTATAAAATTTCTCATAGAAAAAAATTATAAATGATTTTTTATCAATAAAATAGGTAAATCTATTGATAACTTTCTACATTTGAATTTTTTTGAAGTTAAATCCATCATTAAAATTATTTACAAAATTTTTTATAGGTAATTTTATTTACCATTATTTTTAGATTTATAGATAATTCATAGATAAATATTAAATATATAATTTTTCCATTCATTATTAGAATTATGAGTCATGATGGGGTTATGGAAAATTGGTCTAACTGACTGAATAGACATCTAAATATGCCACTATAAATGTCCTATCTATTGCTACTACTAAGCGATCAACTATTGTTGTTACATCTACTGATTATATATCTCTTAAATTTGATGCTTCAACATGGAAGACCATCGAGCATCATATGATAATGAAACAAAAGCAACTAAATTAGGTGGATATTATTCTTGTGCCATTGAAGTTACTTTGTACATTCATTTCTTTTTCTCATAATTAGATAACTAAAAAAATATGTCCTTCTTATTGATACTCCCCCTATTTTATATCAACAAATTCTTCTCATGTCGAAAATTATTCTGTGAATATTAAAGAAATTATGAAGTCCTTAAATAAATACTAACCATATGAATTGCTGGGAAAAAAAGATAAAGGTGTTCAAATATTAACCTCAAAAGATCAACTCCTACCATCAACAAAAAATTTTTCATTCATTTTTCTCATATGAAGTTTAAGAAAGAGCCTATAAGGTGGTGTTTTTTTTTTTTTTTGTCATCCTTTTTAGCTTATATATGCAATATACAAATACATAGAGGTTTAAAATTTAAGCACAAATAATCAAAATTTTTTAAGAATTTTAAAAGGTTTCAGTATAATCTCCTTTATAAATTGAATATACCCCTTATTCATAAATAATAAAAATAATATCTAACATCCACAAAGTTTAAATACATTAAAAATTTTAGCAACATCCTTCTTATAACAAAGCATATCTCCCTTATTCACAACTAACAAAAAAATAACATTTGATATCCACAAAGTTTAAATACATCATATAATATAGATAAAAAAAAACAGTTAACAACCATAAAATTATGTCAATAATAGTCAAATTATGTATCTCAATTATTTTTTAATCAAATTATGAATTAAAGATGAAGACTCTAGAATATTAAGAAATCATATTGCATGCCTGTAATGCATGACAAACCCTCTAACATGGCATAATGGTGAACCTCCCGAAGCACCGTTACGATGATTCCTCAAATATGCGTCTATCCATCTAAATTTTTGGGACACTCAAAAACTCATGCTAATGCTCCTACATTCCCTCTAGAATGAAAATAGGTTTTTCCTCCACCTCCCTCATGTCATGTAATATGTCACTGCAACATTTGATAGCTTTATAATTCGATGTTGCCTTCACCATTACAGAAATTACCTCATCCCAAGTTAAACATTTCTACGACCAATAATATTAGTACACATAATGTAAAAAGTTATTTATGAAAAATAGATGAATTAGCTTTTCATATAAGCACAAGTTTACAATATAAAAAAAACATTTAATTTTTTAACTTGAAACTCATCTTAAAAAATTCTTAGTCTCCTCGGAGACTTTTTCCTATTAGGCTTCATTATAATCCTTAAATATCTTATGAATCTTGTAGGAGCAACTCATAGACAAAAGAAGTTTGTATCATGGAGAAAATATTATTATTATTATACACTTCTATTTGAGGTGATAACTCGATAATAATTAAAAATGTCAAAGATATTGATTATTGTGAAAAGTGACGTAGATCTACCGACGCAATCTAGAGTCTACCTATGATGCAATTATGCTTACCTCAGGTAGTGGTGTAGGTGGATATGAAGTTGAAGTTGGGGTTGATGTTGAGGGGGTTTATATCGGTGGAGCTACAATTAGAGTTGGAATTGAAGCTAAAGGTAAAGAGTCGGATGGTGTTGAAGGAGTCTCTAATACCTAAAGATATTATAGCAGTTAAGTGGAAGATGGACGAATCCTAATTGGATGGACATTAGTCAGTGTAGATGGGTCAGTAGAGGTTGATGGTGCGTGTATGTTGTGATCCCTTCCTATCAACTATTCCCTCTCTATAGATCGACATCTACATATATGTCTGCCTTCAGTCATAATCCTATAAATGATACACCAATTGACTTACAATTAGTTATATAATTGTGCATAAATATGGACATGTAATATAATAACAATATAAATTAAGTTTTACCATAATAATTAATCATTGTTACTATCACCATCATAATCTAGATCTTCTTACTCTTGAAATTATGTCTCCAATGATGGCTCATCACTCGATAAATCATCATTCCCATCATTAATACTTGTAAATTCTTTTGTAATATCATTAAGGATGCCTGAGCCATTGAGGCCATTGATTGAATAAACTTAGTGCACAAGCATTTCATCCTCTTAGAATATATTGTCTAATACGGGACATTGATCAATTTGGTCAACAACATCTATAATAGACCTATTTTTTTCTTGCACACTGCCATTCATAGACCTATTTTTTTTTCTTGCACACTACCATTCAATCAACTTTGTCTCATCTAATATTGGGATAACTCACATAATACACTTATGTAGGTTATACTGTAAGAATGAATGGCTTATAGTTGTTAAATTTGTGCATGATATTAACATCAATAATATTATATCATTTATCAATTTTCATCCTAGAATTTAAAATTAGATCAAACTAATCACACTTGAATAACATAGTTTACTTAATAAGCTAAATTGGGTATTCTAATTGTAAAATTTCTATCAAATGACTATAAGAGTTACATGAATTATGACTATAACTAGAGTCATTTATATAAATACTGTTGGCCTTTATGCACAAAGAAAAGGGGTTAAATTAGTGGAAAAATTAAATTATTAGAGAGAGTGAGAATAATATGAAATTAAAGAAAAAGTAGTAGAAGAATCAATACACACAATTTATTATGGTTCGGATGATAACAAAACTGTTGGCCCTAAGCACCAAGAAAGGGGGGTTGAATTGGTGTATAAAAATTAAACAAGAAGATAGGGAAGAGAATGAGTAGAAAGGAGACACAAGATTTATAGTGGTTCGGGTATAATTGACCCAACGTCCACTCCCTAATTCTCAACAATTAGGTGTTCCACTATCTACCAATGATGTTTTCAAGCTCACACCAAACTTTTACACTTATGTTTTGAAGGCTCACACAATAATCTTTACACTTGTGTTTTTGAGGCTCACACAATAACTTTTACACTTGTGTTTTTACAGGCTCACACAACAACCTCTCTTAGTGTTTTTACAGGCTCACACTACAACTTTTGCAAATGGTGTTTATGCTCACACCAAACAATCTCTAAAAGAATATAAAAGATTGAGTAGTAAAATTGCAAGAGTTTGGTTACAAAGTTATAAATTATCTTGCATTTACATATATTTGGTGGGGTATTTATAACCTCTATCCACCAAAGAGACGTTGTAATACAACTGGTATAAAATCTTCAAGGTATGCTAGACAAATTCTGCATTAATTGCTTGTCAAGCTGAAGTCGCGATCACTACTGCTCATTCGCGATTGTGAATTCCAAATTTTCATACGGGAGCCAAAACTTGCGGCGAAAAACCCCATTTGTGTCTAACGACTAGTCCACATGTCTTCTTCACATTGGTTCACTATGAAAATATAGTCATTGCGTTTCTTCTACTACTAAAAGTAGCGATCATGAATTTCTTTGTGTGGGCCGAGACTTAAGACGTGAATTCTTCTGTCAGAAATAACATCTTCCACTTCATGAATCGCGGTCACTACTAATAAGTTTCCTTCGTAATTTTTGTCTTCCAACGGTCACCTGGGACATTTATCAAGCTTTCGTTGTGGACTTGTTTCCCTTTTAAGGCTTTTTGAATATCGCGGTCGCGATTATGATGCTACATAAACTGCGAATCAGTCTGTCACTTTTGGACTCCTTCTTTTAGGTGAGTCGCAACCGAGAATGGCTCTGCGATTTTGCCTGTTTGATTTTTAGCAAGTCTTCATATGGATCGCTATCGTGAATCTGAGATTGCGATTGCGATTTAGAAGTCAACTTGGAGTTTAAGAGCTCCATCCAACTTCACTTGAAGATCCTACTAATTTCTGCAAAACAATACTTAAATAAACTGTTAATAACGATCAATCTCCTTTATCAAGATCAAAAGAGTTCCTAGACTTAGGATTAACCCTCCTAGTCCAACAATCTCCCTCCTTTTGATTTTGACAACTTAGATTGATCTAAAGTTAAAAGATAGATACAAAAATGTGAAGTTAAATATACTATTGAATCAATGAAGACTTAAGATAAAATTCTAAGTATGACATTCAATTAATTTAAGAGAAATGCCTTAAAAAAATTCTAAATGTGATAGAATGAAGCTCGCTCTTAACTTATGCTATGGTTGAAAGTTATTATTACTTACTCCCCCTTTAGACTTTAAACTTAGATTATCCTTAGTGTCTATCTCTCCCCTTTTGACAAGATAAAAAAAAAGGTGTTAGAGGAGAATGTGAACAAGCATAAGTATGGATTAGGAGTAATCATAAGAAAGTAAACCATAAAGAAAAATGTATCAATCACATAAAGCAAGTATTGCAAGAAAAATACACTTTATTTGTTGACAATTATAGGATCACACATAGTTGAAAACAAAAAAAAAACAAACTAAAAAAGACCTAGAAAATATGAAAAATAGATTCCTAAGCTAGAAAGTGGGAGAATCATCATCATCTTTAGAAGTGTCTGCTGTTTGCTCTTGTATAGCTCCCTCAGCTTTATCCCCATCCTCAATATCTTCATTGCCATCCTCATTTTGAGTGTCATCAAACTCAGTGAAGTTCAGAAGGTGGCAAGGAGGAACACCTAGTTTCTCTTAAAAATCCACCATATCACTGTGAAGGTGTGAAAGGAAGAGGAACCTTCTCTTCATCATCCTCATCATTTTGTCCAGTTTGTTGTTGATGGTGGTAAGAGACCACTTGGATTTTGGTTTGGGAGGAGGAGGAGGAATAACACTTATGCCTTCTTCTATGTGGAGCTTCTTCCTCTTAAAGGCTTGTGAACTCTTCATCCCCTTTGCACTGAAAGCACCCAAGGTATAAACGTAAGTATCTGGGTGTATGGCTTTGGCATTGATCAAGTAGGTGAGGTCTAGAAAGTTTTAGGATGGAAGGAACTTTTTGGTCAGGAATTTTTCTTTTTCTTCATTAAGTGCTCCAACATATCTATAGATGGCAATAATGTAAGAGGGTAAGAGAAATTGGCTTTTCGACATTGTGCTCATGTGAATTAATTTATCCATAAGGCATCAGTTGGTTTGGATTGGTTTGTTTTTGACAAGGTAGAACAAAAATGCCAAGTCTTTTTTGGATACCTTCTTATTGCCATCACCTCTTGCATTGATTAAAAAAGTGATGATGCGATGAAGGATCCAGAGGGGTAAAGACTTTATGTGTTTGGCTAGTGATGAGCGACGGTCGTGTTTGGTTTTGATAGAAATCTCCGACCAAAATTTGGAGTAGATGACGTCAAATACAGAGATGATGAAAGAAATATGTTCTCCGACTTGCAAGTTAAAAAGGGATGAAATTTGGTCAAAGGTTATATAAAAAGGGTCGCCAAATGCCTAGAATACTAACCCATATTGACATGCTGGAGATTTGGCTTTTCTACTTAATTGGACCACATGAATTCCCGCACCACCTCCTCTTAGTTGGGTTCATCTCGACAGATGAACTCGTTCCATCCGAGATTCGATAGGAATGCTCGCACTTCATTGTTGATGCTGAGTGTCTCCAAGAGAAAGGATGAAGGAATTTTGTTAGGTAGAATTATTTTGGAAGTGTTGGCTTTGTACCTTTCCTTCTCCTCTTTGGTTACACCTTTCATTTATTGAATGGCAGGGAGCCAGAAGATTGAGCCACTGCTTTACTCTTATATGTTCTAGAAATTTTCTTGGGGGCCATTGCAATCAAAAGAGAAAGTTAGAAGAAGATTGATGCTAGAATGGTTTTAGTGTTTGAGAATAGAGATGAAGTGATGAAAAATACTGTTTGAGGGGTTTATATAGCTTCTGAAGAGGCATATTAATGGCTAGAAGAAGAGTTATGAAGGGTTGGAAATGATTGGCCATCAAATCTCATAAATGGCAGGCGGTTACCCAAATTCGCGTCTGCTATTTTTCAAGTCATGACCGCGAATTCTGGAAAATGTGAGTAATAGATAAATTTTCCTCAGGAATACGAGCCTTAACAGTCCAAATTTTGAAAATTTGGTAAAATTCGTGGTAGAGAGGAAATTTCGCAACCGCGAATTGATGTTTGACAGTTGGGTGAAATTGACTTGTAATTCGTGATCGTGAAGAAGGAATAGTGACTGCGAATTATGAGTCATCAATAAAAAATAGTTGAATTTTAAAACAATTGTGCTCCACTTAACTCTATCACCCACAAATATCACAAATCAACAATTACCAGTACATATAGCAATATTTCACATAAGATAAAAAATTTTCACTTTAGGGAGCTTCCATCAAGCATTTCCAATTCTCTCTTAATGAAGTTCAACCTTTCTTCATTTAGAGGTTTAGTGAAAATATTTGCAAGTTGATGATTTGTGTCAATAAATTCCAACACAACATCACCTTTTTGCATATGATTTCTAAGAAAATGATGTCTAATATCTATGTGCTTACTTTTAGAATGTTGGATGGGATTCCTAGAGAGATTAATAGCACTTGTGTTATCACATTTAATGGGAATGTGATCAACTACTTTGCCAAAATCCTTCAATTATTGTTTCATCCAAAGAACTTGGGTGTAACAATAACCCGCCGCCACATACTCGGCTTCTGCAGTAGATAAGGCAACCGATATTTGCTTTTTATTAAACTAAGAAACTAAGCATTGACCTATAAATTGGCAAGTCCCGAAAGTGTTTTTTCTATCTAATGAACTGCCTGTATAATCCGCATTTGAATACCCTACAAGGCTAAAAGATGACTCCCTAGGATACCATAACCCTAAGTGATTTGTGTCATGCAAGTATTTAAAAATCCTTTTAATAGCATTCAAATGTGACTCTCTTAGAGAGAATTGGAACCTAACACACATATAAGCACTAACATGATATTTGACCTAGAAGCAAAAAGATAAAGTAGAGATCTGATCATACCTCGATATCTCTTTTCATCTACCACCTTACCCGATTCATCCTTGTTTAGCTTGATGGTACTACTCATTAGAGTTTTAGCTACTTTGCAATCATCCATGCCAAAATCTTTAGTATCTCTTTTGTATACTTGGCTTGGTTAATGAAGATCCCATCTTTGGATTGCTTGATTTGTAGGTCGAGAAAGAACTTGAGCTCTCCCATCATGCTTATTTCAAACTCCCTAATCATACACTTAGCAAAATCCTCATAAAAAGATTCATTAGTAGCACCAAAGATAATATCATCAACATAGATTTGAACAATTAGTGTATCATGCTTGTGCTTTTTAACAAATGGTGTAGTGTCCACCTTTCCCTTTTCAAAATCATTTTGCAAGAGAAATGAACTAAGCCTTTCATACCAAGCTCTTGGAGCTTGTTTCAAACCATACAAGGCTTTGTTCAATTTAAAAACATGGTTTGGAACTCAAAACCAGGAGGTTGTTTAATATAGACTTCCTCCTCTATAATGCCATTTAAAAAAGCACTTTTCACATTCATTTGAAAAAGTTTGAAATTCATATGGCATGCAAATGCTAAAAGAATCCTAATGGCCTCTAATATTGCTACAGGGGCAAAGGTTTCATCATAGTCTATGCCTTCCTCTTAGTTGTATCCCATAACAACCAATCTAGCTTTGTTTCTAGTGATGAAACCTTGTTCATCTAACCTGTTCCTAAAGACCCACTTACAACCTATGATTGGGTGTTCTTTAAGCCTAGGGACAAGTTCTCATACCTTGTTTCTCTCAAATTGGTTGAGTTCTTCTTGCATTGCAAGTACCCATCTTTCATCATCAATAGTCTCATCAATTGATTTTAGCTCAAGTTGAGAAACAAATGCAAGATTATTATCTAAATGATGAAGTTGAGATCTAGTACTTACACCCTTAGATATATCACCAATGATAAAGTCCTTGGGGTGATACTTGGAAAATCTCTAATCCTTGGGTAGATCTTGGCTTGGATCTACTTGTTGTTGATGATGTTGGTCTTCATCTACTCTTGATGAATCACCTTCTTATTTATCTTTATCAACTCTTCTTGTAGAATCGTCCAATTCCAGCTTTTCAAGATCACTTACAAGATCATCAACAAAAATACCTTTACTAAGATCAAGTTTACTATATTCATTAAAAACAACATTCATAGATTCTTTAACTACCATTGAACTTTTGTTAAAGACTATATATGCTTTGCTTGAGGTGGAATAACCTAAGAAGATTCCTTCATTGGTCTTGGAATCAAATTTCCTAAGATCATCCTTAGTGTTCAAAATATAGCACTTACATCTAAATACTCTCAGGTACGATATCTTAGGGTTCCAACCATTCCATAGCTCATAAGAAGTTTTATTGAGAATGAGTCTTTTAAAAACTCTATTTATAATATAACATGCAGTATTAATGGCTTTCACCCAAAAGTAATTTGGTAGAGAATACTCATTAAGCATTGTTCTAGCCATTTCCACAAATGTTCTGTTTTTCCTCTCTACAACACCATTTTGTTGCGGTTTTCTAGGAGCTGAAAAATTATGAAAAACTACATTCTCCAAGCAATAATTTTCAAAAGACTCATTTTGAAATTTCTTTCTATGGTCACATCTAATAGAAGATATGAAGTAACCTTTTTCATTTTGAACCCTTTTTGCAAAGCTTTTAAAAACATCAAGTGAATCATTCTTATGAGCTAGAAAAGATACCCAAGTAAACCTAGAGTAGTCATCTACAAGGACTAATGCATAGTGTGTTCTACCTAGGCTAGCACTTATAGTGGGTCCTATCAAGTCCATATGGATAAGTTGAAGAGGTCTAGTTGGACTTATAACGTTTTTGGCTTTGTGAGAGGCATGGTGTTGCTTCCCTATTTGGCATGGACCACATGTCTTGTCTTTGGAGAAATTAAGCTTTAGAAGTCCTTCCACTAACTTTCTTTTAGACAGGCTTTGAAGAAGATCCATGCTTGCATGTCCAAGCCTTCTATGCCACAACCAAGCTTCATTACTCATAGACATAAGACACGTAAAAGATTGGTTAGCCAAATTGTCCAAGTCAATTGAGTAGGTATTGCCTTTCCTTTCACCCTTGAAAATAACCTCATCATCCACTAAAGTGGTGACTCAGCATTCCGTAGGATCAAAAGTGACTTTGTTATCTTTGTCACACAATTGACTTACACTTAACAAATTATGTTGTAAGCCACTAACTAAAAGAACATTATCAATTAAAGAGTACCCATTCTTACCAATGGTTTCAATGCCAATTACCTTACCCTTGGCATTGTTACTAAATATGACATCTCCACCTTCTTTTTCTTTTAATGTTGTGAATAGTCTTATATTTCCTACCATGTGTTTGGAACATCCACTATCTACATGCCAATTGCTTGATTTGGTGGTTGCCACATTTCCCTACACAATAATAGTAAGTTACCTTTTCTTAGGTACCTAAGCATACTTGGGTCCTTGCGGGTTAGAAGATGAAGGATTGTCTAGCTTAAGGTGAGCCTTCCTAATATAGCAATGAATATTAATGTGTCCAAATCTCATGCAATAATGACATTGGAGTTCAGACTTAGAAGTCTTTTTCCTATGCACAAATTTAGTATAAGTAGGGGGCCTTCTCATATCTTAGTCATGTGAATGCATGCATTAACATATATGATGAGTAGGAGTAGAGAATTTTTTATGGGAATGACCATGCTTTTTGTTGTACATATAAACATGGTTAGCTCTTTGAGTCTTAGCTCTAGAGCTTGGGATAGCCTTCCTTTCGCCCTTAGGGTTAGGAGTCTTAGTGCTTGATGTTTAAGGTTCTAAAGATCTAACAAATATGGTTTGAGATGATGAGGAGGCTCCATTGAAGCCTAGACCATGTCTAATTAATGGAGGTCTGTGATACAATCAATGTATCCAAGCTTCTAAGCTCAATGACTTCTCTTTTTAGAGTGTCATTCTCCTTTCTAAGTGAAGCCATAAAAGAAGATGAAAGAGAAAGACTATCAATTAATTTTTTAGCTCATCATTAGATGCTCTCAATTCTCTTACAATGTCATTAAAGGATTTATAATCATCCTCTAGCTTTAGACATTTTCTTTTATAAGATTTCATTTGTGACTTATATTTGTCACATCTCATGGTTAGAGCCTCTAAAAGCTCTTCATCTATCTCATCAAATTCAAAATTAGAATGAGAATGAGAAGAAGTACTTACCTCATTAGTAGAATCTTTTTGTGCCATGAAGTAAACATTGGCAACTTCTCCTTTTTCCTCTTTTTCACTAGAGCTATCATCCCAAGTGGCTGAAAAGCTCTTCTTCTTTTTTAATTTAGGACACTCATACTTGATGTGTCCTTGCTTGCGACATTCATAGTAAGTGACTTCATTGGATTTCTCTCTTAGATCAGGAGATGTCTTCTTGAAGCCTTTTCTTTCTTTTCTTCTCTTGATCAACTCTTTTGTCCTCCTAGAAAGCGTTGCTAGCTCCTCTTCTTCATTGTCACTTTCTTCATCCTTTAAGGTGATTTATACCTCCTTCTCCTTTGTTAAAGACTTTAAAGAGCAAGAGTTCTTCTTTCCTTTTCTTATTTATCTCTTTGGCCTCTTAGCTTCTTCATTTGTTCATCCTTTTGCAAGGCTAACTCATGAGTCAAGGGTTTTCCTATCAACATGTCGGTTAGAACCTTTCCAATCTCTAGATTGGACTTTTGTATACTGCAGACTTTAGTACCAAATTTATCTAGAGGAAGAGTTTTGAGGATTTTTTTGTTTACCTCATAGTTGGTGAGAGCTCTTCCAAATTTCTTCATGTTGGTGACAATGGACAAGAGCCTATTTGTCATTTATGTTATGCTCTCATTATCATTCATCGTGAAGAGTTCCCATTCAGTGACATACATCTCCAAATGACTTGATTTGACTAGAGTTATGCCTTCATGATAGTTCTCTAGAGTCTTCCAAATGGCATGTATAGTTTGACAATGTTGCACTCTTCCAATCTCTTCTCTAGAGAGAGAGCTTAGAAAAATGGCCATTGCTCTCTTGTTTTTACCATTTGATCTCCGGTGAGCTTCAACTAATTCTTCTCTTAGGATAAGTTCTTTAATTCCATCCACTACTTTGGTGGGTGGCTTCCATTCTTTGACAACCACATCCCAAAGGTCCACCACATCTGTGTCAAGGTAGAGTTATATTTTATACTTTCAATGAGTATAGTCGGAACCGTCAAAGTAAGGCTTAAGGTGTTAGTGGATTCCCTCTTGTGCCATGATCTTTTACTCATAATGAAGGTTTGTTTGAGTGTTTAGGCTTTGATACCACTTGTTAGCCCTAGGCACCAAGAAGGGAGGTTTGAATTGGTGTATAAAAATTAAACAAGAAGATAGGGAAGAGACTCAGTAGAAAGTAGACACAAGATTTATAGTGGTTTGGGTATAATTGACGCTACTTCCACTCCTCAATCCTTAGCAATTGGGTGTTCCATTATTTACCAATGATGTTTTCAAACTCACATCAAACTTTTACACTTGTGTTTTGAAGGCTCACGCAACAACCTTTACATTTGTATTTTTGAGGCTCACACAACAACCTTTACACTTGTGTTTTTACAGGCTCACACTATAACCTTTGCAAATGGTGTTTATG
The DNA here is from genome assembly GCA_949677035.1 of Omphalea diandra. Classification (NCBI taxonomy): domain Eukaryota; kingdom Viridiplantae; phylum Streptophyta; class Magnoliopsida; order Malpighiales; family Euphorbiaceae; genus Omphalea; species Omphalea diandra. The sequence continues at coordinate 6,982 of CATIWR010165029.1, read as the reverse complement.
CTCACACCAAACAATCTCTAAAAGAATAGAAAAGATTGAGTAGCAAAATTGCAAGAGTTTGGTTACAAAGTTATCAATTCTCTTACATTTACATCTATTTGGTGGGGTATTTATAGCCTCTACCCACCAAAGAGATGTTGCAATACAACTGGTTTAAAATCTTTATGGTATGTTGGACATATTTTGCTTTAATTGCTTGTCAGGCTGAAGTCGCAGTCGCTACTGCTTATTCGAGGTCGCGAATTCCAAATTTTCATACGGGAGCCAAAACTTGCAGTGAAAAACCCTGTTTATGTCTAACGGCTAGTCCACGTGTCTTCTTGCCATTGGTTCACCAGAAAAATATAATTGTTGCATTTCTTCTGCTAACAAAAGTAATAGTAGATAATTTCTTTATGCGGGCCGCGACTTAGGACATGAATTTATCTGTTAGAAATAACATCTTCCACTTCACGAGTCGCGGTTGCTACCAATAAGTTTCCTTCGTGATTTTTGTCTTCCAACAGTCACTTGGGACATTTGTCAAGCTTTGGTTGTAGACTTGTTTCCCTCTTGAGGCTTTTTGAAAATCGCGGTTGTCACTATGTCGCTACATAGACCGCAAATCAGTTTGTCATTTTTAGACTCTTTCTTTTAGGTGAGTCGCGATCGAGAATGGCTCTGCAATTTTGACTGTCTGATTTCTAGCAAGTCTTCACATGGATCACGGTCACAAATCTGAGATTGCAGTCACAATTTAGAAGTCAAGTTAGAGTTTAAGAGCTCCCTTCAACTTCACTTGAAAATCCTACTAATTTCTGCAAAACAATACTTAAATAAACCATTAATAATGATTAATCTCCTTTGTCAAGATAAAAAGAGTTCCTAGACTTAGGATCAACCCTCTTGGTCCAACAAAACCCTACGTCAACTCCCCAATTCTTTGATTACATATTTCGCTAACTCTTAATGGTATTTTATAAGCTCACACCCAATTTACAAGTATTTTCCTAAGGCTCACACTAAACCTAATTACAATTATGTTTCACACACAACCTTATTCAAGAGTTTTATCATCTAGGCTCACTTTAAAACCCAAACACAAAGTGTTTGTAGCTCATACCTAACCTTCAACAACTCAATATGAACCCAAACCTAATGTTATCCTCTTTTATTCAAAGCCATTTGATGGGATATTTATAAGTTCCAATCACCAAAGAGTCATTATAATAAAAACTATATCCAAATCTCTAAAGTCAAGTGGCAAATCCTACATTAAATGCCTATTAGAGGTAGCCATAATTGAGACATCAAGTCATTATTATGACCCATGTTTCACTATGAATTTTGCCTTTTCATTATCAAGATCTTCAAATATGTATAACGACTAATGACACCTAATAGACATCCTTTGTTTCTTCAAAAACTGGCCATTATAACCCTTTTTCCTTTATGAATGTCTCAATTGTGAATTAACGTTGTGGTTTCTATTTAAAATAGTGATGGAATAGAAGAATGCTAAATCCTTTATAAATAAGAGATTTTCAATTCCAGGTTAAAAGTGGTTTGAGGTTACTACAATAATTCACCCTTGTGAATTTTGAAACTTTACATGGCTCCTTGACATATAGCTTGGCTTGATTGGTTCTTTGCATGGTCATTGGAGTTTTCCTAAGTTGTTTAAATGTAGCGATCATAACTCAAGTCATTGTGAATCAAACTGGAGCTTCTAGTTCCTTTGATTTTTAAAGTAGCAGGCATGACCTTTAAGTTTTAGTTATGATTTAAGAGGCAATTTTGATATTTAGAGTATTTGACTTTCATTTAGCTCTATTCAACTTTCAATTTGGACCTAACTTAGTTTCTGTATAGACAACACTTAAAATTGATCTTAGAACATTTCAATCTAATTTGTCAACATTAAAAGAGAGCTTTGAAATAGGTTTGCCCAACCTAGTCCAACAATCTCTCCTCTTTCGATTTTGACTAACTATATTCAATATGCAGGGATAAAAGCTTTATCATGCATACTCTTAAACATTTTAAGTGTTTTGAAGTTAATGTGAAGTGAATGTGAAGTTGATTGTATAGATTCTAAATGATCAAATTGATTGATAAAGTATAAACATAAGGTTGAGTTGAAAAAGGTTGCTCCTCTTCAATCCATATTCCCTTTTGTAATATGAAAAATATAACCAATTTATCTCTTCCCTTTTATCAAAATAAAAAAGAGAATAAAAAGAGATAGGAGGAAATAAAAGAGGGGTAGCAAATAAAATTGTCATTCTCAAACCAATGCATAAGTGTACACAAAATGGTTTAAACATAAACTAAACATATATTTCATTACGATTAAACGAGATAATTACATACATTAATAGAAAAGTTCAAACATTTGCTAATGTTTGATCATATCATGAAAGCTTGATATTTTAAAAAATGCATAAGACATAAAAGAAAACATAAAAATGGATGAAAGTGAAAATGGAAAATAGAAAAACAAAGAGAAAACTAGAATGTAAGAGAGATGTTGTCATCCCTATCTTCATCATTTTCTTCACTATCTTCAACTTCTCTGTCTTATTCTTCAACATTAGTAGCTTTATTAGGTGCTTCTTCTTATTCCTCATCCTAAAAAAATTTGAAATCTTGAAGAAGGCAAGATAAGGGAAGTCCAACTTTCTCTAGGAGTTAAATAATATCACTATGATGATGGTGAAGAAAATTGAGTCTTTTAAAAACCTTCTTAAACAGCTTGGAAACCTTAATCACAAAAGAAGTTTTAGAACAAGAAGGAGGATGGATATGATGTGTTACCTTTAGTTCACATGGAACTTCTTCTTGCGTTGCACCACTATCTTCTTCAATTATAAGCCTTTTTCTTTTTGTGGCTTATGAAGCTTCTTATTGCTTTACTCTTTAGGCTCCCAATAGATATTCATATGAGTTAGGTTTTAGTACTTTAGCATTTATTAAATAGGTTAGGTCAAGAAAATTTTTGTTGGGGAGGTAGGATTTGCTGAGGGTGCCTCGATTTTAGGGGTCAAGGCATCCACAAATAGGTAAATGGTTGTGACATAAGAAGGACGAAGAAATTAACTCATTTTAATAAAGCTTAAATGGGTTAATTGGTCATGAAAGAAATGACACAATTGGATTAGCTTATGTATAAGAAGGCAATAAAGAAAATAGAGGTCTTTTTGGGAGACCTTCTCATTTTCATCACCTCTTGCATTGATGGAAAAATAGAGGAGCCAAATAGGAAGAGTTTTAATATTCCTACATCTTATTTCTTAAGGTCATGTTTCTTTTCAATTTAGATTTGACTCTAGAAATCAGAATAAAAAAGCTCTAGAGAAGAGAGATTATAAGGAATCCTCTCCCTAGTTTGAAAACCTAAAAGGGTAAAAATTTGAGGGTAAGTTATATAATATTGTTGGCTAGAGCAATAAAAAAACTAACCTATACATACCTATTTTTGATTCAAACTTTTATATAATATTGTTGGCTAGAGCAATTAAAAACTAACCTATACATACCTATTTTTTATTCAAACTTTTATATAATATTGTTGGCTAGAGCAATTAAAAACTAACCCATACATACTTGTTTTTTATTCAAACTTCTTCATGATTTCCATAGTACACATAAATGCATGAACAACGTCTTTGTATCTTAGTTAATCCCCAAAGATGGACTTAACCCAACCAAACTTAACCCAACCAAGGTTAGAAAGAATTGATCTCACCTTTAAGGCTGAGTGTTTGAAGAAGAAACTCAGATGGAATTTTGTTTGGCTTGATGATTTTCTTCTTATTAGCTTAGTATCTTTCTTTCTCTTCTTTGGTTACACCCCTCATGAGATAAAGACTGGGATTTTTTCCCAAAAGATAAGAGGAGGTTTGTGCCACTCCATTACCTTTTTCACTTGTAATATTCTTCTTGGGAGCCATTTGGATGATAAAAAAAAAGAGTGCAAAAGTAGAGTAGAGGTTAAAGCGGAGACAAAATAGAGAGAGAAAGATGAGATTTGATGAAAGAAGATGTAAAAAGTGAATGAAATGGTGTTAAAAGGGTTTAAATAGGTAAAAAAGAGGCTTAAAACATATATAAAATGACTAAAATGCATTAAATGCACTTTTGCACTATTTAGATGATGAGTAGTTATTACTCAATAGTCAACATGTAAGTTCTAATCGCTACTACGTGTCGTGATCGCGAAATACAAAAAATGTGAACAACGAACAAAAAAATTCTTAGAAATGTGTGAAGTCAATGATTTGAAATTTGAAAATTTTGAATTTTTGCGATGGTGATTGAAAATTATTTGTGAAAAAGTTTAAGAATTTCAAAGCCAAAATGTCTTGTAAATAGCAACCACGATGAGCCGTCTAGGTTGTGATTTATAGGTCACTTTTAAAAAAGAAGCTTAAAACATAATTTTTTTCAAGTGGCCCATATATAGAGCGATCAATTTGATATTTTGATGATCCATTCATGCAATTGAACATGAAAAAGCTTAAATGCAGGTTAAATTGATTCATCTTGACATAATAATATCACAATAAATCAATCATACAAGTATTAAAGATATCAAATATCTCATTAATGACATTATTCAATAATACATTTATATGATGGGATCCATATTCACCTTAGAAAGCTTTTATCAAACATCCTTAATTCCCTCTTGATGAAGTTTATCCTTCTTTCATTAAGGGGTTTAGTAAAAATATCCACAAGTTAGTTGCTAGTTCCAATGAACTCTAATACCATATTAGCATTTTATACATGATCTCTAAGAAAGTGATGTTTAATGTCAATGTGTTTGCTCTTTGAATGTTAGATGAGATTCTTTAAAAAATTTATTACATTTGTGTTGTCACATTTGATGGGAATGTGATCAACATCTTTGCCATAATCCTTGAGTTATTGTTTTATCTAAAGAACTTAGGTGTAATAATAACTCACCGCCACATATTCTACTTTGATAGTGGATAAGGCAACAAAAACTTGCTTATTATTAAACCAAGAAACTAAGTATTCAATAATAAATTGATAAGTTTCAAAAGTGCTCATTCTATCCAACAAGCTACTAGTATAATCCACTTTTAAATATCTAAGAAGACTAAAAGATGAATTCCTAGGATACCATAAGTCTAAATGCATGGTGCCATGTAAATATTTCAAAATTCTCTTAACTATATGCAAATGAAATTCCTTAAGACATGATTTAAATCTAGCATACAAGCAAATACTAAACATGGTATTAGGTTTAGATACGGTAAGATAGAGGAAACCCAATTATACCTCTATTCTTCTTTTCATCGATTGGCTTACTCGATTCATCCTTATCAAGCTTTATTGTTTAGGTTATTAGTGTCTTAGCACTCTTACAACCATACATTCAAAATATTTTGAATAAATTATTGGTGTACTTAGATTAGTTGATGAAGATGCCCTTTTAGCCTTGCTTGATTTGAAGACTAAGGAAAAACTTGAGCTCACCCATCATGCTCATCTCAAATTCCCCAGTTATAAACTTAGCAAATTCTTAATAAAGAATGACACCAAATATAATGTCATGAACATAAATTTGAAAAAAATGAATGTCTTTATTGTGCTTTTTCACAAATAAATAGGTATCAACCTTGCCCTTTTCAAAATCATTTTTTAAAAAAAAAGAACTAAGTCTTTCATACTAAGCTCTTAGAGCTTGTTTCAAACCATACAAGGCTTTAGTCAATTTGAAATTGTGATTTAGTAAATCATGAGATTCAAAATTAGAAAGTTGTTCAACATGCACTTCCTCCTCCCTAAAACCAATTAAAAATGCACTTTTTACATCCATTTGAATGAGTTTGAAATTCATGTGACATGTATATGGCCTCTAGTCTTGCAATAGGGAAAAAGATTTCATCATAGTCTCTACCTTCCTCTTGGTTATACCTTTTGGCTACCATTCTAGCCTTGTTCCTTATGATGGAACATTGTTCATCTAACTTGTTCCTAAACACCCATTTGCAAGCAACAACTAAGTGTTCCTGAGGTCTAAGGACAAGTTCCCAAGCCTTATTTCTCTTAGATTGGTTGAGATCCTCTTATGTAGTAATCACCCAACACTCATTATCAAGAGCCTTATCAATTGACTTCGACTTTAGTACTTACCTTTTTAGAGGTCTCACTAATGATTAACACCTTTAGATGATTCTTGGAGTACCTCTAATCTTTTGGTAGTTTTTGAGTTTAGTTCTCTTTTTGTTAAGGTAGAACTTATATTACCACTTAAGGTGTCTTTTGCACTTCAATTTCAATCGCATTCTCCTTTGATGTAGAGTTAAGCTCTAGCTTCTCAAAGTCATCTACAAGATCATCAATAATAGTACCTTTCCTAATATTCAAGCTTACTAAACTCATAAAAATAACATTCATTAACTCTTCAACTACTATGAACTTTTTGTTTAAAACTTTATAAGCTTTACTAGTGGTGGAACAACCTAGAAAATGCCTTCATTAGTTTTAGAAGATAATTTCCAATTTGTCCTTGGTATTCAAGATGTAGCATTTACACCTAAACATTCTAAGGTATGAAATATTAGGCTTTCTTTCATTTCATAGCTTGTAGAAGGTTTTGTTGTCCCTTAGCACCAAGAGGGGGGTTGAATTGGTGTATAAAAATTTAAAAGGCAAAGAAGAGGGGAAAAAGAATGAGTAGAGTTGAAACAACGATTTATAGTGGTTCGAGTATAATTGACCCTACGTCCACTCCTCAATCTATCAATTGGGTATTTCATTATCTCAAGGTGTTTTCAAGCTCACACCCAACTTGTACAACTTGTGTTTTGATGGCTTACACACAACTTTACAATAATGTGTTTTTAGGCTAACACACAACCTCACTCAAGTGTTTCACTAGGCTCACACTTAAACCTTTCTTGTAGTGTTTTTACAGGCTAACACTACAACGTTACAACGTGGTGTTTAATGCTCAAACCTAACACTT